>QBDW01000748.1:0-11552 GCA_003261595.1 Maconellicoccus hirsutus
ATAGAAAATAATTTTCGTTAACCGCGCTTTAATTAATGAGTAACTCGGTGGAATAGATGAAAGAACGGGGGAAGGGGGACAGGAGGAGAATGTCCATGTAATCTGCTGCATGTTTTCAATCGATATCGCACAAGTACAAAATAGTTGGAAATTTCCTCTAAAATTTTTACAATATGGTAATTTCGTCTTGAGAAGATTTGGTCCAATTATTGAGTAAATCTGATGAATACGATGAATGGAAATATAACACTGGATGTGCAATGGACGATAATCATGGAAAGTACGTTTATCCTGAATCGATGATAACTGTGAAAAATTTCCATTTTTAATGTTTTGTGTCTCATTTAATATCGGTGTTTTTGTATAATTTATAGTCAATTTACGATCATTTTACTCTCGCTCGATGAAACAGCGAACGCGTGAAAGCAAAGAAACGGAATCGAACGATCGGTTTGTTCGGGCGAGAGAGCTTTTCCAAACCGTTATAACCAACAGTGAATTTTTAATCGCGTGCTCGTAAAAAAAACGACTCGGAAGACCGGCGACAAGATTACGTGTTGAACGACAAATGAAAAAGAGGAAGCAAGGAGTGGAATTATGTTGTGTAAACGTATGAAAAAGGGTTCTTTTTAGCCAAACCGTAAATCAATTTTTTAAATATACTAAATTACAACAAATGATCCAAGATGGGGATAAAATACCAAAAATTCGGTTACGCATTAAATAGGTTAAAGTATCGAGATGTTTAATAAGCACCGAGAGTCTCCCTAAAGTCGCGACGTTTTGACAATATTATGCAAAAAAATTACGCCATTATAGAGCGACTTAGTTTTCTCTATCATCAAACACGAAATGGTTCCTATCTCCCTTCTGTTTTGTCAGACTGGCGCCTGATGTTGAATTTCGTAATGGAATGATGGACGCGTGGATTACATCTGTGTTACGTAAAGACTTGTGGAGTGATCAAAAGGGGATGTTTTGAAGTATTTTTTTGTTTGGTCGAGAAAGTGACATTATGCGGGGTGTTTTAATCTAATGTTTAATTCGAGGATATCGATAGTCGTGGTCGAAAGTAATCAGAGGGGCATTTAGGGAGTTTGATTGATGAGAGTTACGCTTAATTGATCAAGTTCAAAGGTATTTAGTCATAAATTTTGATTTTTTGAATTTTTATTAGCAGTGTGATATTTGAGGTTAATTTGATTTAGTTTTATTGAGGCCATGCTTTTTTTTTATTTATTTTCAAGAAGGTTAAGAAGTATAGACCGATTCTTGATATTTTCCAGATGTTGATATATTAATTTAATGATTGTAAAGGAAGAAAATAAGACTTTGCTGTTGATCCTTATTCCTTTGAAAAATCGAGATTTTTTTCAAAAAATGACTTATGAGATACTGCGAATCTACTACATCCCCTCCTCCCTCGTTATGACCATTCGGGTGATTTTTTTCCTCTCAAAAGTGTTACGCGTCGCATATCCATGTTTAAGGTCAAGTGACATGTTATGGTGACGTGACATGGTTACGAGTGGCACGTAACATCAAATGACGTCTTCTGATGAACATCATTGTCACGAAGTGACATGAAAATGTCACACTATGTTGCTGACTTTACGGAAACTGGTGCTTTATGGTACAGAACAAATTGCTGTCACTATGTTCAGTATAAAAAAGGACAAAAAATCACATTTATTTCTTACAATTTTTTTAAAATTAATGCGAGCAATTAATTTTATTCAATTCGATTAGGAGAGGAGTAAAGAGAGGATGGTGCTAAAAAAAAAGTATTTAATTTAAAACCATCTTTTTCATAGCGATTTCAAACGGCTTCCGAAACTCGTTGATTACTAAATTCGAATCAAAACCGAGGAAAAAAATTGGCAAATACGTATTATGAAGATTGTATTTATTTATTTTTCAGCATTCCTCGTGCAATATAGTTTTTTCTGCGAAACGAAATTTAATAGCGCGTTAATTTACCTTTATTTTATGACAGTAATTTGTTTTTTTCGATGTTTCCATCTACACGATAATTTCCACGAAGATATTGACATTTACCAGTTATGTTGTTCTGTTTTTTTTTTTTATATCAACAATGAGGCGTTTTGAATATCCGACGTAAAATCAATTCCCATACCACGTTCGTTTTCGATAACCTTGAAAATTGCTCGGAAAAGTCGCCCACCTCGAGTTGAGAAAGCATTTCCTATGTTCGTCGTGTTTTTTTTTTCGGAATTGAAATAGAAAACGAACGAAATTAATCGTCGGTGTTTTTACACATCTCTGATATGAAGGAAAAAATTCACGTTTTATCTCGAAAGCTACGTTGCAAACTGACAAAAGAAAATCAACTGTTCGAGTTTCTTATCTGTGAGATGATTTCGAACGAAGAGAAAGAAAAACGTGGATTTTTTTATGTTATTCGGGTCGTAAATGTGGTCGATGGAATGGAAATTATGGTCATTGGAGCGTAAATGATGAATAGAGGAGTTAAATAGGACGTGTTTTTGAAAGATGGAAATTACTCGCTTGCGGGATAGTTCGATGGATGATTTCGTTGAAGAAATGTATTTCTTGAAAATATTATCTGTCTCGTGGATTCGTTTATGTTTTTAAAAAAATAACGAAATCTGTGTAACTAATTACGAACGTAAAAATCGTTAATTATTCGTAAGATAAGCCGTAATCGACGTGTACTTTTGATGTATTTTCTGGTGATTTTTTTCTTCCTCGATTACGCGCGCGTTTATGATACGCGTGTATGTTTGGCATGTAAATGAGAAGGAAATATATGAAATCTGTGAGCTCGTCGAAATAGTTTAAATTCCATAACGACGCCTCGGATGCGTGTAGTCGATTCAAAATGTACGCATCTTTGTACACGTTGTAGATAATTACGCGAGCTCGGATTTATAAATATATCGGAGGCGTTGAGGGGGGGTGTTGAAAATTTCTATTATCGATGATTCGAACTTTAACCCGAAGTGTGAGATTAATTAGGGAAACATATCTAGACGTGATCGTTATAGCGTTTTGTTTTTCTCTTCATCTATATAGTTTGTATTTGAAATAAAAATGTGTAAAGTCGGGGCTGATGTTTAGAAAAGTGCAATGTAGAAGGCGAACACGTCGATTTGTATAAGTCATACCTAAAAATACACTGTTGGTCGGCGGCGTAACCGTGTATAATGTAATTTACATATATACGAACAGATTTTAAGAACTATTCGACCATCTCCGTGTATAATTCACGTCGCGGAGAGTTAATTTTCGTGTATAAATTATGTGCAGAAATTAAGTACATAATGCGAGTTCGTCATATTTATTGTATATACGTACTTTTCGATATAACGGCGAATTTGGTTGGTAGCGAATTTGCGGTAATGTGTGCTGAAAATTCATATAATGTGACAAAGCTGGCAATGGGATGAGGAAGGTGCCGGAGCACGATGACCTAGTTTTTTCCATGGCGATAGCACGCCTCCGAAATACTCGTATTTACCGATAACGTTCTGGAAATCTGTCTTTGTGCGGGAAAACGGCAACGACCGCGACGGGGATGCGGGGTTGGCGTTCGACGTTGTTCACTTGTTCAAGGTTAAGAGGGATTCGACGAAGGGTTGCGGAGATGATTTTCAGCTTTAATTTCCCGTCGTCGTGTTTGCGAACGCAGCAGCAAGCTGGCGACCTAGATATGTCGGGGGTTTTGATGGAATGAAATAACGTCGGCGGGGGGAGATTCGACGGAGCGTGAAGGATTTGGTTTTGGAAGTTTTCGTTGAATGCGATGTGTTGAATTTCAAGGCGTGAAAGATTTTTTATTGTGGTAAAACGAGAAAAGATAGAGTATGAATTTCAATGAATTTTCTTTCTTTGATTTTTCTGTTAAAAAATTTAAAAATTAATTTTTTATTCATAATTCTTGTGTTGGTATCAAGTTGAAATTCTAAAGGAGCTACAAAATATAAAATGTATTGTATGAAATTTTTCAATTTAAATTGGCGAAATTAACTTGAAACAGTTAAAATTTTGGAGAAATCCAAACACGACATTCCTTTCATTTCTACCCGCAGTGTTGCCATCTTCAAGCTATAAAATACTCCACGCAAAATCCAAAAAACTTGATAAAATCTATTATGAAATTTTTTAAACTAATTTTTTTGTTGATTTATTAATTATAAATTTATTATAAATATTTTTAAAGTAGTGAATTGAATTAAATTTTCAAAATTAATCTTATTATGTAAAGTCAATTAGATTATTGTCACGACGAATTAAAGATAAATTATTATTACAATTAATTTTGAAAAAATCACGCCAATATGAAGATTTTCTGCAAAAAAGAAGAATATGAAAAGCTGTTGAAAAACATTTTTGATGCGATAAGTCGAATTTACGAATTTTTTATTATAATTTTAGGCCTGAAATTGTAGATTATGGCGACTGCGTGTAACGTAGAAATAATTTCTTTAATTTGAGAAAACGACAAAGTGAAAAATAGGAAAATTGTCAAGTAAAGGAGATAACAGTATTTAACATCGGTTCAAATTTCACAGGGCGTGCTTAAAATTCTGCTTCTGTATATCAATCGTGCTTTTTTATGGTTCGAGGACATCAGTGTTACCGTTATTGATAACTGAAAAAAATTGTGATTTATTTTTCGAGATATTAAATTTTTTATTTTATCTTTTGGCAAACATTAAACATGTTTAATCTTTTTCTATGTATGATAAATTTTTTGTTGCGAACTTGACACCAGCTGTGACTTTTTTACGACTATAATATGTTAACGACCTGAAGATAATTAATGTCTGCTTAAAACAGGTCTTTAGTGCGAAAAAAAAAGGATTTGTGAATAATTTTTTTGTAATTTTAATTGTGATGGTTTTTTAAAAATCAAAAGAGGAACAATTTTGCTTCTACATTTTTTGATATCTCTGTAATGCTCCAAGTTACTAAAAAAGCAACAAAATAATATGGAATCATTTCCGCTGAAGGTTGTTAAAAGTTTGCTTAATGTTGGAGAGAAGTTGCCGAAAGTTTGTTGAAAGTTTACTGGAAGTCTGTTGGAAGACAACCAGAAGATTGCAAAATCCTTTTTGTTAACTTTGAACAAACTTTTAACAAACTTTTAGCAGACTTTTAACAAACTTTTAGCAAACTTTCAACAACTTAGCGAAATTTGAACAAACTTTTAGCAAACTTTGAACAAACTTTTAGCAAACTTTTAGCAACTTTTAGCCAACTTTGAACAAACTTTTAGCCAACTTTGAACAAACTTTTAGCCAACTTTGAACAAACTTTTAGCAAGCTTTGAACAAACTTTTAGCAAACTTTGAACTAACTTTGGCAAACTTTGAACAAACGTTTAGCAAACTTTTGACAAGCTTTTAGCAAACTTTCAACCAACTTTTAAGCAAACTTTGAACAAACGTTTAGCAAACTTTTGACAAGCTTTTAGTAAACTTTCAACAACTTTTAAGAAACTTTTAACAAACTTTTGACAAGCTTTAAGGAAATTTTTCACAAACTTTCTACAAACTTCTAGCAAATTTTCCGTTGCATAAAATTTACGGTTTTTTCGTTTTTATATTTCTTCAAGCTTTTGAGGTATTTTTGATAGCTTCGTCGCAGGTGATTATAACTTTCTTTAAAAATGGAAGCTTTGCGATGGGTCATTTTTTATATGATAATGAAGAGATTCTTGAGATTTTCTTTGATTTCATTTATTTATTTATTTGATAGGAAGCCATTGAATTTAAAAAAAAATCAACGATATCGATGACATATTGACGCCGACAAAATAGCTCCAAAAAATCAGTACATCCGTCCATCTTTTTTGGTATTTCTCGATGGGAAAATAAAATAAAATGGGAATAATCACGTAAATAATCAATTAAAAGTAATTCTTCCGAACCCAACCCTACTTCCTTTATGGCGGAACGCTCTACGTACAGAAATTAAATTCCCAAAGCGCTTTTATTCGTGTACCAATGACGTAACGAGGAAACACGAAGCTGTTAAACAAAAAAAACCTCTTTAATATACAATTCGCCTCTATAATTACGTCGCGTCCGCCTTCGCCATGTACCACAGTCCGTTAATTTCACCGTCATCGCCAGTTAGCCCGCGTTCGATGAAATCGTATTCAATTTGGAACTTGGAAAATATCCCTAGCGTACTTTCTTCTACAGATAAGTTCGCGTCGTTTACGAGAAAAATCGATCAATGCGTAATGCATTTCTCGACAACGCATCGTGCACTCTGTTGCTTCCGTGGGATAAACCTCGGTTGATATGCAAGAAGGGTGATAATACGTACGTCACCCTTACTCCTCGCTCGAATCGATAGTGAAAATTGGAAAAACTAGTTATAATTGCGGGAAAATTCATCGGTTTTTTGTACTCGACGAGTACACGTAAAAACTCGTTGTAACGTGTGGTAAACCGAAAGAGAATTTTCACTCGGTCGACCGGTACCCGGCGTATGCGTCATCGCGGTGCCACCGTCCGCGTCCGCCGCCATCGCCGCTGCCGCCGTCGTGAGAAGCAACGCCGCAATTACGTAATTTTTCCTCTCCCTGCGTTCATGTAGCGTTTTCCACATTTGCCCGACCCCTCGCGTCTGCCGGTGTCACGGTTACGTTTCTTTTTATCCTCCGTTATATACGCAGGGCGAATGTATGGTTATGAGTACATATGTATGTAGCTTTATGTCGCGTTCAGATGTAAAGTACGATTCTAGCATTGATGTGGCTATGAGAAAGCACCGTGTAATTTTGTTTTTCCATCGGAGTCGATACGAAGAGGATGAGGTATGAAGAGAGGACACGGATGGAGGTGGATATCTCGTAATGACGAGATAGCGGACATATCGCCTTGGTCGTCATCTCAGCCCGATGCATCCTACGTCATTGTTTCGTGTCGTATTTATAAATAAATTTCTCCCAGTTTCACTAGGTCATCTGTTCAGTTGTACTCGACGTCGTCCAAAACTTCGTGTATAAGCCGAATTTCGAGGAGTCTCGAATTTATGCCAATTTCGTCGCGCAATCGAAAAGTGTAAACATTGAAGGGAGAGAGGAAGCCTGAGACCGGTTGATTTGCATTTTCACATTAAATATGTAATCTACGATTCGAATACCGATGTTCTGATTCATCGTCTATGTTCGTATACTTGTTTATGCGATCGTGTTTATTTAACGCGACGAAATTGATAAGATAAATTCGGAAGCTGAGTTGAGAGTTTTTTGTCGGAGGCGTAATAGAGGCGAATTTCGCAAGTTTTTTTCGGGCGTGGAAATTAATCGAAGGAATTGATATTGATCGTGTTTAAACGAAGGTGCCAAAGGTGGTGAAATTTAAGATGTTAGGGACGCAGAAGTAGTCCCCAAAGGGTAATAATGAAATATGCCTCTGTGAAGGTTACCAAAAGGTCACCTTGAGCGTCGAGGAGATTCGAGGGACGAGAATGTGGTGTAAATCACGAGTAAAAATGGCGGAAAATTTGTTTATTTGGAGTTTTAAGAGGGAAATAATTTAGTCGTTTTTTGATTGATGAGTTAAAGAATTCAAAAAAAAATTAAGTGGTTTTTTAGTGCAACGCTGATTCGAATTCAATTTATTAAAATGAGGATGAGAAAATTTTACCTGATTTTTAGGTCGTTGAGTACTTCAGAAATCATTGCTTTTCGGTCTCCGCAATTTTATTTGTTTTTTTTTTTCTTTTTTCAATTTTAAGTTATTGTGATGCATTCAGATTAGTGAAATATTTCAAAAAGCAATATCTCAAAATGTTGTATATTCAATTTTTTCAAAAATTTAACGATTTCATATTATTTCTTATGTTAGAATGAATGAAATAAAATTTTTTCAAATTTTTTGTCCCATTTTACCCCACTTAATGTAACGAGGAAAGTTTAAAAATGATTTTTCTTGGGATAAAATGGGACAAAAAATTTGAAAAAATTAATTTATGAAAAAAAAGGTCGATAACCCATGATTGAAATTTTGCCCGAGTTGATATGGAATGACCTTGAAGAAATTCTGTGGGTCGGGAGCCGGGAGTTATTTTTTCGAAAAATAAAAAAATTCAAAAGCTGTTGAGAGTTGAATGAAATTATTATTTTTTCGATCGTTGGAAATTTTTGAAATATTTTAAAAAACCTCATTATGAGAAGTCCATTTGAAAAAAAAAATTTGGCCTTTTTTTTCCTTTTGGTTGAATATGTAAGTAGGTAGGACATTTTTTCTCCAGCTTCATCGGCACTGACCTCGA
Organism: Maconellicoccus hirsutus; assembly: GCA_003261595.1. Classification (NCBI taxonomy): domain Eukaryota; kingdom Metazoa; phylum Arthropoda; class Insecta; order Hemiptera; family Pseudococcidae; genus Maconellicoccus; species Maconellicoccus hirsutus. The sequence continues at coordinate 8,278 of QBDW01000748.1, forward strand.
GCTGATTTGTTCACAATTTTAAATAGCGTATAAAATGCGAAAATCTCCACAAAGGAATTCCTCCATCCTCCATCCTCCCCTACCATAAATCACATAACAGTTCACTTTTATTTTTCGTGGTATGCGATGTTATTGCACTGGCATCGTATGTCTTAGAGGTCGTGTAATGGAATGTCCGTGAATCTTACGTCTCCGTATACTTGGCCAGCCTACGAGCCTCGTGCACCGAGTCTATGTACAGCCCGTCCGGTTGATCTTAGTACCCCTCAGCGCAAAAATCCCATCAACGTAGCTGACGCGTAAAAAGTGGCGACATTTACACAGATTACAAACAACGTAAATAGGGACGTCAGTGCGTGCAAATTACAGCACAAAAAAAACGTACGAAAAAAGTAAATCATCGATTATTAATGACTATGTTTGGTTTTAAATTATTAATATCAACTTAAATTCTTTTATTTTATTAAAATATCAATTTATAAATATCAATCAGGGTTTAAAATAATTTATTCGTATTATTCATCTATAGCAGTGGGATTTTTGCGCTGAGGGGTACTAAGATCAACCGGACGGGCTGTACATTTGATTACCACTTATAGCACCATATCGTCGCGTTCGTAAATTTATTATACGTGAACGAATTGACCCCTTCTCGGTTTTATAGACGATATATTTTTAGAATTCGATATATTCCACTATATTGTTGCGTTTATATGCGTGCGTGTACTTTTATCGGTAAAATATACGTTTACACTCGTTACTACCGGAGCCAAACTTTTGTAACCTATCATTACGCTGAAGTCCATTTACCTCTTGCGCCATTTACGCTTTTTTTCCCAAGTCCGCGTCTCATTACAGGAATTACTTTTTTTATCATTTTGACGGAAAATTTGATTGTTTTGCATTTTAACGATTTCGTTATCGTGTTATGTTGGGTTTTCAGTCGTAATAACTTGATATATGCAACATGACGCGGAAGAGCGTTGAGATGTGGAGCAGGTGGCTTCGCATTCGTGCAATTTACAAACGAACTGATGTAATTCGTTTGCGTATTTTTTGAATAATATATTGTATACGAAACTAACGAGCGATGGAGTCAAGGACGGTGTTGTATTTTCTCGACACTGTTTTTCTATGTGTTCTAAGAATTTCAAACATAATGTTGACTTTTGCGATGACGATCGTCACTTCAGAACATCGAACAATCGTGTTAGGTAATACGAGCGAAAGAGCGGAATTCGGTCGGTGATTATGTGACGGGTACTTGATGAGTTGAGGTGTTTATCTCGATGTATCGAAGAGAGGTCGCGTCGAACATATCGACGCGTGTAATTTATGTCGGATTTCGATCGTCGTGCTTTTCTCGAGATTAGCGGAAATTTCATGTTGAGAAAAGAAAGTCAAAGTCAAGTAACGTATTTTGGGCTCAAATTATGGCTGTTTTTTATGGGATTTGTCTGTAAGTAAATAACGGTGTAGGCAAAATTTACAACAAATGGAAGACACGAGGAAAAATTGGTTAATATCGCGATTGTTATGAAAAAATCCTCACTGTTGTATCAATACATCGAAGCTTTTTTTAAATGAAGGTATTTTACTCAATTTTAAACTTTAAATTTAAATTTCTATCAATTAAATTTTTTATAAAATATATTTCTATTGAAAATTTTTGGAAAAAAAGTGATATAAAAAACAATCCAAATACAACTAATTTAATATATAAAAAAAAACTAGTCATCTTAAGTTACGTTTTCTATATCTCGAAAATTTATAGAGGTACAAAAAAAAATTATATGCAAAAATTTATGCTCTTTTCAATTTCCTACAATTTTTATCTCAACATTTTTCATCTCAGGTCAACCATTTATCCTCAAAATCCACTTCCAGAAGTAGTGTTTTTGGGTCAAAAACGCCGAAAGAGAGATTTTTCATAAAACATGGAAATTTAAGGAAACATGAAAAAAATGTACATAATAAAAAACGTTCTTCTTTTGATTCCCTACTATCTCAGTATTTACACTTTTTACCATTGAGGCTAAAATCGACCATAAGAAAGCTCAAGAGCCATCGATGGAGTATTTCATACATTTTATCATTATTTTTGAATTATTAAATTAATTAAATTCATTTTTTAATTTAAATATAATTTATAGTCAACTCCTGGAACTTCAATTTATTTTCAAAATAATTTTTTTCGATTAACGTTATAAACATATTTTTGATTAAATTTTAAAAAATCGCGATTTCAGCCAATTATTAATTTTCGCCATTTTTTTGAATTTAAATCGTTTTATCGTTTGACGATAAATAAAAAAAAAATAAACATCGAGTACGAGACAACTTCAGAAAAAAATTCCCCTTTAGATCCCCCCTCCCCCTCTCTAACACCAAAACTCATACATCTCACCTCTACTCGAGAGAATTGAAGAAGAGAAAAACATCGAAATTCATACCACCACGAGCCATTTATATTCATAAATTCCACATCAAAGATAACCATTCCGACGTACCTCGCTGTGTTCGCCTGAACTCACCCTTATTTGCCATCTTGCACCCTATGTACCAGACCATACGAGGGTTATAAAAAATTTAATTCTTTTAATGCGTGTTTTTACTGCCTTCGTCGAGACTTCTTCGCACGTCCGGAGCTCCCTTTTCTTTTTCCACCAACCGTAGTTTAACGTACTCCCGTTAATTACTCGGATCACCTAGTACTACGACGAGCACCGACGCCGAGTAAATATTTACACGTAAGCAATACGCGTACTCGCATACTCCGGTATTGTAAACCGTCTGTAAAGGGCGTAATCTCGCTAAAAATACACCAGGTTTCGGTAGCATATCTGTACCTGTCCACTATCATCACCGAGACGTCGGATGCTCGTAACACATTGTATATTCGATAGCCCAACTACTCGTATTCCACCTACGATCGACAATAAGTTACACGTTTCCTTATCGCACGATTTCTCGATGAATATTTCGTCCATAGAAGCGGTCCAAATTAGCATATTCAGGTGTAAATCATCGAGTTGATGTATAAAATGGAGAACTAACGGGCAAAAAAAACTCACTCCTACACGTGTATGGAGTCATCGATGACTTTCACATGTATATTGTAGTATCTTGTCGAGGGACAGAATAAAATTGCACCACGACACGCGTCCTTTTTCAGGGTTACTCGAGATGTGTATGCAAAATTAACACTTGTCTAGTTTTTTCTTTACTTGTTCCTCTTGCTTCGTGTATGTCTTCTAGGTACAAGAAGTCTTGAA
>QBDW01000751.1:0-31607 GCA_003261595.1 Maconellicoccus hirsutus
CGTTTTTCTCCGAGATAAACGCCAAAAATCACGCAAAAACGCGTTTTTCGAGGTACCAACCCCCCTGTACGACTTGGCACACCACTTACGGCTAGGGACTTTTAACACGTTCATCGTGACGGTGTTCTTGACCGATTCCGTGAAAAAAATTTTGGGTTTGAATTTTTTCACGAAATCGACCCAAAAATGTCTAGATTGACTGGGCTAAAACGGAAACAGATTCGTGGGGGTGTAAAACGGGCGAGGAAAATACCCGAGTAAAGGAGAGGGCATCCTCGAGTAGGAAAAAAATTACCTCGTATTCTCTCGAGTAAGGAGAACCGACGCGACGTAAAAATTGTCGTACATTCGCTTGCTCTCTCACACTTGCGCGCTCGATACGTACAAATAATCCCACAATCACGATTTCCGTTTTATTTTTCCACCTACTACTCGTACATCCACACCCCTCTTCCATTCATCTTTCTTCATTTCCTACGTCGAAAAAATTACCCTTTTGCGAGAGGAAAAAAACAAAAAGAAAAAAGCGAAATTAATTAAATATTTAAACGGCTCGGCGACGTTAGCCACGTCAATGTGTGTTTGTATACGTAAAGGTGTATATGTATAAATGCACGGTTAAAATAAACGAGGCCGAAGGGGGGGGCACCGGATGAATTCGTCGTTTATGTATTTATCGCCGTAAAATACCCTCCCTTGTTTTTTTTTCTTCTAAATACGTCGAAAAAAAGCCGGAGGTTAGTGTGGCGAGGCGACACGGGGAACGAGTAATTTTTAATTTCTCTTTTTCCTTCGTTAAATTTCGTGTCGCGCGAAAGGGTTACGTGTTTTGTGCAGATTTTTCGTACGTTTTTTTCTCGTTGTTCGGGATTTCTAACCTTTTTTTTTTTTCATCAACACCGCCACCCCCTCCCTCCTCCTCCTCATCATAATATCTCGTAATATTTAGTTTAGGATTCGTTATCGCGCGTATGCATTTATTTTTAAAATTATTTCGCGCGTTTTGATTAAACTCCAGATGATATTACGTTGATTGTGAAATAAAATCAATTTTTTTGGCTTTATTCTTCACATCACATCATCAGCATTGTCGTCACTGTGAACGTGATGTGATGAGAAGATTACTTTCTCATCCTCATCCGCGTCGTCATCTTCATCAAACATCGTCGGTATAACCTCCGCCTTGTATTAACACAGGACTACGGGTATAATGGATTGCATGATCAATTTTTGCTGGAAAAAGAACTAAAATCCCGAAAACTGCCCGGGAAAATTTAAATTGTGGAAAATCGCACTGTAGGATGCACAAGTACATGTTTCAAGATGTCATATCAAAAAATTGTCGCATTTAATCAACAACTGAAGTTGTGGGATCTTAGAAAGCTCAAAATAAGGTCCTGTAACTTCAATTTTTAATAAAATTGAGCAATTTTTTGATATAATATTCCTAAACGTACACTCATTTGTTCTACAGTGCGATTTTCCCACGATTTTAATTTTCCCAAGCAGTTACAGGGATTTTTGTGCTTTTTCCTGCAAAAATTGTTTATGCAACCAACCATACCCGTAGTTCCTTCATACATCAATGGTTAAATTCTTCCCATGTCCTACCTCAATTCGGCGTAAAATCGAGTTTTTGAGAATATAAAAACGATGCTCTTACTTCGATACCACTACTCGAAAGCTTACTATCAAGTTCTTTGGGGTGCACTTTGTTGAAAGCAACTATTTATTTAATACAAGTCCAACTCGTGTATTAAAAATGAATGAAATGCTGCGGTTTGGCACCGTGCGGGGTTGGAGGGGTGAATGTGAAGTCGGACTTGCGATGCGCGCATCATGAGATATGGCACGTCACATCTTTTTTGGCTGTTTTTCGCATGTTTCGCTTAGGTTTTTTTCTTCTTTTACTGTACGTTTACTTGTTTTATTTGACATTTTTTCTTGTGAAAATATCGCTTTTATTGTTTTTTTTGTGTAATATTTTTTTCAATATTTAAAATACCAATTCAAGGGTTGATTTCGCATACCAGGAGTTTTGGAAGTGGTTTTAATTGATTTTTCAGGGCTTTCTGGTTCCGAATCCGTCAAAAAAGGTTTCTTCATGCAGGTGACCCTTGCGTTCCTTCTTTTGTGGATGACCGTATAGTACGAAACAAACCCTCTTTCACCCTCCAGAAGAAATGTTTTTGCTCGTAGATTTTTTTTCCACCAAAATTCAGAAAATCACGAAGGGTCAAGTAATTTTCCTATTTTAACTGTTGAACTTCTCACTTACAATTTCCAAAATTGTTGTGAATTTATCGGAATTTTCCATATTTTCCGGTGAATATCCCAAAATTCTCGTACACATGTATTGGCTACCATCAAATACTCCACCCGACGCTATTCCAAGTCACCGCTCGGCGAAGCTCGTCGACAAAGAAAAATCGAAACTCCGACGAAATCGCCGAACCCTTAATTTAATTAAGCTAACCTCGAAAATTGCCAACTACCGAATGACCCTGCCGCCTTCGCATCATTAGCGTACCGCTGTGCGCCATACAGAGAAACACAGCAACACCGGAGGGTTCTTGTAGTGTAAAATCGAACAGGCAAAACAAAAAACCAGGTCATCCAATGACAAAAATACCCAACACATAAGCAAATAACAGAATATACATAAACACCACGACACAGCAACGCGACGGCAAGTGGTATACGCGAGGGGAATCGATAAATTATAAGGTCGTTGAATTGCCTCCTCCTCCCCCTTTTTTTTAGACGCCACGCTTCATTACACGCCGGCGTTGTTTTATTTACATATATTATTTTACCTGCGCCTAAAAAACACACACGCGTTCGACGATTACGATAATTACAACGCGTAAGGTGTAAGTTAGCTATAGACGTATTATATACTCTTACAAGTGTTACGTGTCCTTTCAAAAGGACGCGATGTTTATCGCGGCTTCGAGGGTAGCCAGTGTCGCGGCGATGTTCATCGAGCCCAACAACAACCCCCGTCATGCACTGAACAAAACACCGAACACGACTCCTCGACGATTCATCTCGTTCATAAATTAAATCAATTTCTCAAATTTTTCATACAATTATCATCACGAGTCACGACAAACTTCACGAGTTACCTCCCGCGTATCAGCGTAAAAAATACCTGGAAAAAGGAAGGCGGCCAGAAGGGTAAGTATGCGTGTCAGCCAACAATACAATTTCCCTTTTTTTATACTTTCTCTAATGATTATTCATTTATTCGTTTAACCACAATTGCAGACGATTATCGGCGAAATTGACGTTGACCACAAGTATGACCCGAGTAACACCCTCACCCTTCTTGCTAAATATATTCCAGCAAGATATCAATCATTTAGTAACCAAAAACGTAACGTTTTGTCATTAAAACCATCAAACGAAACGCTTCACAATATTATTGTATAAAATACAACGAAAAGAGGTGGAAACGGAGAGGGGGTTGTTTTGTCGAATGATTGGAGTAAGTAGGTATAACATATGAAAAATATTTCACCATTAATTTACCAACCAAATCAGACAGCAAAAAAACCATATCGCTACTTTCAACAAACCTCCACCACAGAGATATTTGAGTAAGAAGTTAAAAATTGCAAGGGAATGGGGGGGGAAATAATAATAAATAGTTACTCGAAATATCACGGGATTACTCAAAAAATAAAAGGAAACCCGTGTCAATTGCTATACCGGGACTAGCAACTTGTTCAAATATATTGAAAATGTCAAAATTTAAACTTGAAAATAGCGAGAAAAGTGGAAGGGGTGGATAAATAATTTCGCGAAGTATCAATTTGAAAATATTTCGAGTAATGGAATTTGAATTGAATTTCCAGGGATGATGGAACGAAATCAATTCGTTTCGTTCCGCATAACGTTTCGACGAGTTTTTCCAATTTTGTTTCGTTTTCTTTTCCAAAAAACTTCATCAAAATCTATCAAAATTCATCTTGCAAAACAAAAAACAAATAAAAAAAAAGATCAACTTCAAATGTGTCTGTAGTTACTTTTCTACATGATAAGCCATCTAGCATGATTTTCTTGGAAGTGTCTCAGTAGGAGCACTGAACAAAAAATATATATTATTTCGTTGAAAAATAATCGAAAAATTACAGTAACAGGAAACGAAATGAAGTATTTCGTTTCGTTTCACGTTTCGTTACTTTTTTTCCAAACAAAATCGTTTCGCTTCGCATAACGTTATAGCAATTTTTTTGAAAAAAAGTGCGTTTCGTTCCACCACCCTCGGGAATTTCTAAAAAAAATAACGGTAAAACTATGAAGGACTGAAGCTCCAAATAATCATCAGGGAGAGGGACATGAGCTGGAATTACTTGAACGTTTTGCGTAAAAATGAACTATAATTATTACAAATAAGAGAGGGGAGGGAGAGAAGAGTCTGACGAGCGATTTTGCTAAAAACTGACACCAGTATTCAAAACGATCAAGATTTTACAACGAATACGACAACTCAAAATATAGAAATTCTCTCAGCTTGCGATACAGAAACACAGAAAGAAAATTAAGAATGGTAGCGAGGAAAGGGGAGAAGGGCTTGAAAATAATCTTTAATAGAAGTATATCGATAAACGCTCAAAATGAACTCGATTTCGCGACGAACATAACGATCTTTGCATTTGGAAAACTCAACACGAAGCTGAGGAGCTATTTAACGATTTCACGAAATATCAACATCCCTTTAATTAAATCGAACGATTTCATAATATATGACAAAAAAAACAAACATCCAAAAAGCTCGCAACCAAGCTTGGCATTTAAACAATAAATCCATCGAGAGGGAAATAGAGGCAATGATTTAACCAAAATATCGGCAAACGAATACTCGAAACGAGCGAAATTTTACACCGAATGTAACGCTTCTAACCGCAACTTTCAGTACGAGCTTTCGCCGCAATAATACCGAATTATGTTGAGGTACGAAGGGAAGGAGAAACCAGTGGTTATACAAAATACTGACGTGTGGGTAACTGGGTACTCGATACGAGAGTGATTTCGAGACAAATACAACTCGCAAACCGCCATTTCTCTCGTTAGCTAATCACAACGGAAATTTCCAAAAATTAATTCAACATGATGGGAGGGGTGGAGCTCGAGGGCGATATATCGACGTATCGTTGCTACAAATGAGCAAATCCACTGGCCACCTGCGATTATTGATTAAATATTGAAAAAAAATTACGTCGGGATAAAAATTAACGATCTAAGGGGTAAACAATTCACTTGACGAATTACACGATCATTAGATTCAAAAAACCGTTGAATTTTTGTGAAAAAGAATTATAATAATAATAATTATTAATAAACATTCTTGAAATTCTTTTTCACTAAAATTCGAAAATTTTTCGAATCTAGTGATCATGTGATTCGCTGAGAGTCAACAAATGGATATAAAATTATCAAAAATTCAATCACGTCAGATGAAAATTTAATTTGATAAAAAATTAAATACTCCGAGCACCTAAAGTATAACTCGGAGAATAATCGAATAGAAAAACAAACGCGTTAATATACAAAATAGATCGAAATTCGCCGTTTAATTTAACCATGCAAATGGAACTCTCGCGTCAACATGAGTCACCGATAAAAGAAAAAACAAATTAAGCATTTGAGTGCTTTCTCATGTCGAAACTAGCCCGAGTACTTCGTCCCGAAAACAAAATCATCTCGTTAGCAATTAAAATTAATATATTCCGGTACTTCGAAAATCAAATGTCATCAACTTCAAACATTATTACGATTTAAAATAGAACTCAAGTCTATCTCTTATCGAACCAGGTAAGTTATCGGACTAGTGAAACCACGAAGATCGCGAAAAAGCCAAGGAAAATCGAATTTTTCCGATAACATATATTTTAACCTTGAAACCCTCGAGATATTCCGCTTCTTATTTCTCGTCGAATTTCCCACGCGTACGGAGAATTGCTTTTTCTCGCACGTTTTCGCTATTAATCCTCCCTCGAGGTGCGACCTAGAAGAATTTGTCAAAAGGTCGATTCCTTTCGATCGTATAATTAATCGGAGCTAATGTAATACGAGGAAATTCACCGAATATAAATCATTTTGCAAATACTCACGAGAAATCATCCAAGTATTACGTCTTTTCGCATAAGATGTAATTTTCGCACCGAAAAAAATTTTGCGTTGTAAAAAAAAAGCTAAAAACGAGATTTTGTCTTAACTTACTCGATACAAAGTGTGAAATTCTCAGCTGCAATGGTTTGGGCAATAATTTGAAAATAATTTCGAACTCTATGACACTTGCACAATTACACGTCGATATAATCACGTATTAAGCGTACAAATTTGCGAAAAAAAACTTCCTCGAATCGAATAAAAAATTCACGCGTTCTATTTATGTTCGAAAAAAAAGATAAATAAACCAAAATACTACGAAGACGACGACGAATTAATACACGATCGCCTTGTCCAACCTATTAACGCGATTACACTGTGCGCAGCACACACGTCATCATCTATATTGATTTTTTCGTTAGCTGCTTTACCGAAAAACCTATACCTACTAGCGCGATATGTATTCGCGAGTGGAAAGAACGCAGAGCGGCTGAGGGGACGCAAGCGCGTCAGCCTACCAAATACTAGCTACTCTTAGATAAACTATAATTCAAAATTTCCGAATTTCATCGAACAAAATATGTTGAGTAAGTCAACGGACGGAGTTAAACTTGTATACCAAACAAATATTGGTAAATAAACGAGCTTGCAGGGAGGTGGGGTGGGGGGAGGTAATGTAAATCTACAACTTACGTAAAAAATCGAAATTCGACTTACGTACTGCATCCATTCAAAGCACAACTTACTTCGTACCACTTCCAACATCCACTCGCAGTTATTTTCGCACTTCCAAGGCATTCGCTATTTTTGTAAAAAACCGCGTACTATTGAAAAAAGACGTGTTAAAATATAAATGAAAACGATGTACTCGTAATTTAAAAAACATTAAATTACTTGGCCAGGAGAAGCACCATGAATAGGTTCATCCAAATCGATCAAATACTCGTTTGGATTCACCTCGATAATATGACACGTTTGTAATTTACGTCGATGAAACATCCTCAATTCACATTCCACGACTTTATCGTCAATCAACTCTTGAGGTTTATTGACAATCCAATGATCATCGGAGGCGGTGAGACAACTACTCAGTAAAGCTGGATGATCTGCACCAGCGCAAACGAAAATATCTCCAGTGATGGAATCTCGAAATATAACGTAGTACGCGACCGGAGATCCGCCAATGCTGGACCGTTGACCGATGGTGAAGAAATGAACGCCGTTATGCGTACCAACTACTTCGCCAGTATCGATATCGATAAATCTGCCCGGTTTGTCGGGTACATACTGGAAAAACAAAGAAATTGAAATGAAATTGTTCAAAATTAAAGAATAAATGATGCAAAGCTAACTTGGGATATGAATTTTTTGAAATTTCGTTTTCCGATAAAACATAACCCCATTGATTCTTTTTTCTTTAATACTTTATGTAAATTATGATCTTCGGCTATTTGTTTAACTTGAAGTTTAGTAAAATTACCAACGGGGAACATTGTTTTTTGCAAAGCATGTTGAGATATTCTCGATAAAAAGAACGATTGATCTTTAAGCTTATCAACTCCCATCAGAAGACGAGCAGCTATAAATGAAATAATTATAACGATTACGTTGACTGATTACAAATGAATTTATAACGTAGCGTACTTACGTTCTTTAGGGTTATAATTTTCCAAATAACAACCGAAAGACGATCTCGCATAATGACCCATTGCAATAGCATGTACGTCAAGCTCCTCCCGGCAGTAGTTGAAAAACCGATCAAATTTTATCGTTTCGTTACACACGATGTCAGGATTTGGAGTAAATCCTTTTTCATACTCCTTTACCGCATTACTGAATGCGAAAATTCATAATTAATCATACCGATGTAATTTCAGAGTACGACAACGCGAGAAAAGTTACATACTGAAAAACATTGATCCAATATTCCTTAGAAAAATCCACCACTTTAAAAGGAAGTTTCAGTTGATCGCAAACCCACGTGGCATCTTCAATATCTTTTTCAATGTCACAATATTCGTCTTCGGACGATTTCTCCCAATTTCTCATGAAAATTGGCAAAACTTCGAAACCTGAAAAACGAATAACGAGATGAGTACCGGGTGGTCTTACTTTAGAATTTTGAATATTGCGAATAACGCGTGCCTTTTTTCTTTAACAAAACCGCACAAACGGCACTATCCACGCCTCCCGATATTCCAAGAGCAATTCTTCGAAACATGGCGAACTTAACGAATAAACGTGAAAGTTATACCGAACAAAAAGGTTAAAATTAAACAGGAAAATGTCTGCTCGATTTCCAGAATTTTCAAAGTACCTCCAAAATGATTCGGTTCGATCGTTAATCAACAAGGTTACGAGAAAAAAAAGTTACGGTGATGTGACGTCACAGGCGACATTTGTTCTAATGACATGCAACCGAAAATAAAAACCAGACAATGTTACCACATTTGAATAATCAAACGTGTATCGATTTTTCAATAATTTTTTCTCATTCGTTGGAATTAATAACATTCGAATAGAATTAAATTTGAGAATAATTTAGTTCGTTGATCTTGAAAATAATTTTTTTTCAACTATTTAGAATTCTTGTTTTTTTTTGCAAAAAATACTCAAATTCGAAAGTAACACTTTCGTAACACAACAATTACAGGTTATTCAACCCTGCAAACGTCCTTGAGGTACTGTTAACAAAATTTCTTTTGTTTTGTTATGTTTTTGTTTTACAAGAGAAAATACAACTGCGAAGTACGAATAACGTCGGATTTTGTAAATTGGTTATTTAAGGGAGAAAAATGTTCTCGTTTATTTGTTCGTCGTGATGAGATGACAGAGATGAATTTAATTGAAAACTGTTAACATGGTGCAACGAATGCGTTTATCAGTGAGTGATAACATTATAATTGAATTTTCTGATAATGGGAAATTGTCTGAAAGGGACTTCGAACGAAGACATATCATTACTTAGAGGAAACGAAGGATTACAGGAGAACACAAATGAAGCAGTGCAACCATTACCTTACAGGGTAAATATAAATTTATTGCAATAATCGCTCGTTTCCTTATGGCACTTTCTCTATACAGGATAGAGTACCTGTTTATTATCCTGCACCAAATGACAGAAGACCAGCGAATCAATTATCCGAAGAAGAGCAGGTGAGAATAGCTCGCCGAATTGGTTTAATGGAACATTTGCCAATATTAGCTTACGACGATTCGATCAATAAGAATAAAGAGTAAGTTCTACGATAATTTAATACCTGGCGAGATATGTTTTCTGAATCATCTTTTTACAGATGTGTTATTTGCATGATCGAATTTAAAATCGGAGAAGAGGTTCGATATTTGCCTTGTATGCATGTATATCACGTACTTTGCATCGACGATTGGCTAATGAGAAGTTTCACTTGTCCTTCTTGCATGGAACCAGTTGACGCTGCTCTACTTACGTCTTACGACACAAATTAGTCGAATTTGTGAATATTTTTGCTTATTTCTGTGATCATTTCTTCCTTTATATTTTCGCTACCTTTTATTTTATACGTATTTGAGAATAACATTCAGGGTAGTCGTTAAATGAACTCTTATCGATAAGACACCTTATTGAGAAAAGGTATAAATTAATGGTAACACGTAGTGCCAAAATTATATAGTTCGAAGGTATTAACGATAAAGTATCTATTATCAATTAACGAGTACATATAAGAAATTAAATATTATTAATTACACGTAGAAAAAATTACGATTGGAATACATTATTAGTAATGTAGTCATTCGTTTTACTAGCTCACTCTCCCATTAAAAATGTTGAAAAATAGCACATCGTTGTGCCTTGTAATTTTATACGAATTTTTTCCCGTCGACGCCATAATTATGTTTTCGAAAAATTTTTACAGCCGCATGACGTCACTGGAAACTTCAATTACAGTAGATTTTAAGTATTATATGTACTTTTAAGCTCGTATATTTTTTGTTCAATTTAGTTAGATACGCTTTTATTATTTCGGGTCCGGATACCCTTATCCCGTCAGGGAATTAACACACGAGTTTCCCTTTTAAAATACTAGATTTATTCGACAGCTCTATTAAAGGTGTAAAGATGACACCGTAACGCTGACAATGGCAAATCGATTGGGTATTACGTCAGCTCAATTTATAATGTTTGGATCTCAGATAAACTCTCTGAAGTCGTACATGTGTAATCGATAACAGAAGGTCGATTTTACGTGCTATTTTTTTTTTCTTTTTTTACCAATAAACTTTTATACGTTTGGCGGTTAACCGTGTATTCGTGGTGAAACGGAGGTCTAGTCATCTGATGAGATGGATTCTGTATGAGAATTATTTTTTATTACGAAATGGTAATAGTAGCTGAATATTTTCACTTTTTTTTACGTTTATTACATTACCGATTAGGTAAAAATTTATAAAAGTTTCTTATTTTAATACTTTTATGATGTAAGTGAAATATAAATTTTGAAACGATACCATTATTTTATTTATATCGAGAAACGCTTGTTTGTTTTTCCTGCGGAATAATTTCCTGTTCGATTACCGTACACTGAACTAGTCGTTTTGTGAGTTGCATATGATAAATTCAAAGGAGATAATTATAACGAAATATCTACGAGAAGCGCATTTACTAATTAATAACTTATCTATTCCTGGTATCAATCGGTTGAAAGTACGTGAACGATCAATTAATAAAACTCCCGTAACGCAGGAAATAAATATCCGGGTATATATTGTGTCCCTGAAGTGTTCAATGACGTAAATAAACGTTCCCTTTTTCTAAATTCTGAAATTCGAATGATTCACGAGTGGACTTGATAATAGGCTTGTTGATCAAAAAAGTAAAAATAACATAAGTACGAATTGTTCAATTGGAATACTCGCATGAAGCATTTGATTCATTTAATACGAGTAAATACGATGTAAATATTTATATAGACTGAAACAAAAAACTTTCATATCAAGGTCAATTGGAAAACTTCGCGTTATAAACTACTCGACACAAAAAATAAAAATTTCATTGAATCGTAAAATTATTTATTTTTTCGTACTGCAAACGAACATACAAAATAGGTCATATTTCTTCAATCTGATTCTATCGACTTGGTTATATAAAAGGGCGAGGACGATTTAACTAACAATATATCGTTGTTATTCATAGTCAACCTAAAAAACGAAAACATTCATTTAAGCATTAAAAACGTTAAGACGTGATAAAAACTTCCGTTTATACTTCTCAATACCTAAAAACTCCATAATACGACCCTCCTAATAAATAATCAGTATCTGAATAAATTCCAAAACAATTCGCGATACTTTTCAAAGTCACTTCGAGTCGATCGTCGATTTCTTCGTAATAAATAGAAAACGATTTTCTGCAATCAGAAAATAAATAAATCGTAAAAAATATCATTTCCAATAGGAATCCTTTCGTAAATTTTTTCCACTTACTTGGTGAATTTCCGAATCAACTTCATCGGAAACGAATCGCCATCTTTGCAATTTCTTATTTCTTCGGAAGAGAATTGCAAAATCATGCTGTTTTTCACGAGCTCTGATACGTACAGAAAGTACGAATTATTTACAAGTACTTGAGGCTCGTGTACTTTCACAGACGCGTCACTAAATCATAAGAAAAACGAGAATGATTTTCTTCGATTAGGGGTTAGTATTTTAACGATGGTACTAACGTGTTAGTATTTCTTTCGTGCGAGATTAAATTTACAGCGTAGTCATTCTTCATCCTAGCAACTAAATCGGGATAGGGACGCCATAGTACTCGAGATACGTCGGGAATTAAGATATGTACATCTTGTTTAGTATCTTGACTATTTAACCATTCGTGTTTCGATCTGTATTGATACATATATGATTTGATAAAGTAATATATGATTTGAAGCACATCAGATGATACGTACATGTCGACGCAAGAATGTCCTAAATTTATTTTACAATATTTCAAGCATACATCTGATCGTACTAAGAATCCATAACTAGGGTAATCTTGAACTCTATAGATTAATTTAACGTTACTCGATACCGTCTTGTAACCTAAAATATTCAAAAATAAAAAAGTTTTTTTTTTCTCAAAAGATTATTATAATAATTATGGTATTTTTACCATTGACGTTCCAAGCCGATATACCAATTAATGATCTATCTATATCAACAATGGTGACCAACTGACTCATAAAATAAAGAAAATCCGGCGACAAAATTAAACCGCTATTTAAAACGATAACGTAACGTTCCTTTCTGCCCAAGGTTTTAATGGCTATTTCCATGATTCTACTGTCGATGACACCTGCAAGTGAAACAACCTCTGTAAAATCCTCATGAACGATTTCGTTGCTGTTTCAACTTGATGAACTAACATTTACTAGAATTCCGATCATCGGCTATGTTCAAAGGTTGCATATTGAACTTGAATATCTTCACTATTGCAGGTACCATCACAGAGGAAGCATTAAAGAACACATAAACATTTGTGGTATCTACACCAGGTTGTCGGATTAACGATTCTAAAGTCATCGTAAACGAATCCAAATCCTCGACGTTATCTGGTTCAGTCATTATAATAGCAACTGGTACCGAGTACACGATATTCCCGAATAAATTTCGATTTGCCAGAGGCGCCGGAGAAATATCGTCGTATTTCTTCAAACCTAAAACACGGATTGGTTATTTCAAGACGACAATGAGAATTCAGGATATCGTACCATTACAGAAAAGACTCTGTTTCATGGTTTCATAATTGAGGCAAAATTTCTCTTTTGCTGTACTCTTCGCGTTACCCATCATAGGCGGTGATACTTTGATCGGTATTACTGGAATGTTGATAAATTCAATAAAACGTTCAAACGAATGTTCGATGGATTGATTACTTTGTCAGGGGACGCAGAAACGTTCATCGATTACATCACCCCAGTTACCGTTATGAGCCATGGTAACTCTTTCAAATGGTGTAAATCCTTGAATACCTTTTTGAGTCACCATATACCACTGCGATCGGAAATGTAAATCTTGTACTTTCGAGCTACCTATCGAATCATATCGAATATGAAATCGAAATCGTTCATAGGTGATTCGTTGACAAAGTAGATCGTACCATAATCGTAAAATAATTTCTTCGAAGATTCCGCCAACATTCTCGACGCCTCATCAAACGTAAAAATAATCAATACGTCGTTTTCTCGAACCGAAGCATTGAGCCACATATCCATAACAATGCTGTTATCAATGTATACGTCAAATGTAACGAAATCCCTGATCTCGAGACGTTTGGAATTCATCAACGCTATATTCAGCCCACGTCCGCCATTACCAGCATGGTTGGTTAAGCTGAAATGACACCGTATTCTGGAAATCACTTCGATATGACGACACGATTAAACAACGTGATCTTACTATCTTCCCATAATGCATAATTTCGCATTATCGTTGTTCCTTTTTCCGGTATAAATATGAACAGGGAATGAATTATCTGGACAGGTATACGGAATACCGCAATTCGGAAGTATATCCACGACGTCTATTATTCGCCGGAGTCCTAAAATGGCGTTAATGTAGAATTCGTAGATGTGTGAATGCTTGATATACTTACTGTGGTATTTAGCCCACAGTTTGAAATTCTCGAATGATGAAAATCTTGAATTGAATTTATTTAATTTACGATCAAAAAACCACGTTTTGATGAACGCGTAAAGCATAACCATGAATACTACCACTTGGAACCATTTGCGAGAATATAAATTCGGAATTTCTGTAATGACATCGATGCGTTAAGGGCTATTTTAATGTTTATGGAGTAGAAATATCGTCATTTGTAATTCATTGTAAATCATATAAGATTGCGAAATGCTGATAAGAAACATCAACTTACGCATTTTTGTAGCGAGTGAAAATTAAATAAATTTCCAATTGGTGAATTTCACATGAATATTACCATCAACGGAAGTCGGAAGCGGCGAAGAGTTTATTAATCAAATTTTTCTGATTCGTCGTTTTATTGTACAAAATAATAAAAACAGTTTCTTATCAATTGTTGTTAATTTTCAAGGATATTGAAGAAAAAACAAGGTTGTATAGTTGTATTATTAATTTGACTGTTCAATATTTTTACGTTTTTACCATTCTCCACGATCCGTTATTTTCTGTTTCAGGTTTCGTCCAGTTTTATCTCAAAAGTTCATTTTAAATTCAAAAGATAACGTGGAGATAATGAATAATACGAAAATACGAGCAAAAGTGAAGAATTCATTACTAAAATCATTTAAAACGAACAAAATTTGTTTAAAATTAGTATATTTTATTTATAAATAACAAAAATTACAAAATGGCGG
This sequence comes from Maconellicoccus hirsutus, assembly GCA_003261595.1. Taxonomy (NCBI): domain Eukaryota; kingdom Metazoa; phylum Arthropoda; class Insecta; order Hemiptera; family Pseudococcidae; genus Maconellicoccus; species Maconellicoccus hirsutus. The sequence continues at coordinate 14,472 of QBDW01000751.1, forward strand.
ACGTGTTGGAGCTTGAAAATCAAGAAGATTTCGAAATGGACGACGAGGGAGATCGTAAGTTTGCGTTAATTTATATCTCTATAATGCCGATCAAATCACCTATGGTGTTACTTCTACTTCATGGATTACCACTAGAAACCTTATTTATCTCACTCATTAAAACATCTGATTACAGGAAGAGTCAACATTTTGAAAACCCAAGCGAGAAAAAAAAGAGGTCGCGGGTTTGGTGATGAGTCCTCAACAAGGGATCGAATTCAAAAGTACGATAGAGTTTCCGATAACGATGTGGAAGATTTCGGTCCCCAACGATGTAAATACCAAGTTATACATCAATTTTTGTCGTGAATTCGCTCAATCGATAATTCCTTTTTAGCTGTCGAGGGCTGGATATTATTTGTGACCGGGGTTCATGAAGAAGCCCAAGAAGACGATATCCATGATAAATTCAGCGAATACGGCGAAATCAAAAATCTACATTTGAATTTGGACAGAAGAACTGGCTTTTTAAAAGTGAGTTCTGTTTTTCATATTACTGAATAGTGTTGTATGACATTTTAATTTTTAATGTTTATTTTAGGGATACGCTTTAATCGAGTATGAATCTTACAAAGAAGCTGTATCTGCCAAAGATGCGCTTAATAATTCTGAAATTTTGGGGCAACCGATTGCAGTAGATTGGTGTTTTGTGAAAACTCCTCGAAAGTGCGTGTAAATTACTCGATTTGGGGTAATATTTAATGCATGAAATTTATATTATTGGTTTTGTTGCAGAGTTCAATCGACATCTTCCAGATACAGAAGGCGATAGATCAGATGGCATTGCCTCATTACTTAATTTGATACTCAATACCAATGAATCGAGGCTATAACCAAAATGCCAAATTCGCTTTTGTACGTTTTCGCTTGGAAGATGGAAAATGATGTAAAAAGTTATTAAAAATGAGCTGAGAATCGTACCATCGTTATTTTTCTTTGTATAGATGCAAATAAAATGAAATTTATTCTTTAGTATGAGCTGCGAATTATATTTTTTCATTTTTCGGAATTCAATGGAAAAGAAGAGAATATAAAAGACTCCACGTTTCGTCATTAGTTTATTCCAATCACCCTTTGTGTTGTACCATGCTCTTAGGCTCTAAGCCACAGGCATAGGGGGACTACCAGTTGGGGTCTACTACTAGTAACTGAATTAGTAATAGTAATCGATTTTAAACAAGTAAAATAATATGTATAGATATACCGAGTGTTCAGTTGATTCCGGAGCACCATTACTCTTTCTATAATAATAAATCTTCATTTTTGTTACTTTACAGATCTTGATAACAGTAAATTTGTTTTTTTAATTCATACCCTAGATATTTGATTCAACTTTACTCTGGTCATTCTTACGATCCGCATCACGAAATCGAAAAAAATGAAATTTTCCAGGGATCCCGCAATCAAAAGACGACGCGACGCCGACGCCACAACTTTCACACGTCTACATTTCTTCAATGGAACACTTTCCTCGCGTCATCTAACCTATTTTTAGAAAGTAGGTATAAAGCAGGCCACAGCTGTTTGGTCTGTCTGTTGTCCTGAAAAAGCTTCGAAAAATTATATTTTTACGTGTGAATATGCATGTGTGCGGAGGGTTATTGTACTCGAATATCGTATCCGCGTAATCACCGTCGAATTTAGTAAAGTGCCCTCGACTTCACCCGTAATCACGACATCGTACGAAAATGTAGCAAAGCTTAGTTTCATTACGCGTGATAAGGCTATCGTATTAGGCGCAGGTAATGTTTACCTTTGTAACCTTTGTGATCGCGATCTAATTAATACGAGAATTTGGTGATTAATCTAAATACGAACTACACTACCCAATGTATCCGAACGCGTTACCGATAAAATGCCATTAGCTCGAGGCTTGATGAACTCCAGTTCCAGTACCTCTGCTTCATCATCCTCCAGCAGATATTACCTATCATCTCGCGATTCGGGTTCAAGCTCTGGACACCTGCCTTTACTACGGAATACGCAAAGCGCCGATGACGTATATGAATCTCATAACATAAACTTCTCGGATTTAAGCTGTTCCAGCGATAGACGTATCAGAAGCGAGACATTACCTTTGATCGAGGATTCGAACGAAAGTACCATGAGTTTAATCGAAAGCTGTATTAAACCTATGCCAGCGACACCCGATCAAATTGTCAAGCTATACGCTGATAAGTTGACGAAATACGAATTGACTGAAATTTTCTCCTATCCTGAAGTATATTTCATTGGGGCCGATGCGAAAAAACGTAAACCAATGTCGGGCTCGAATAATTGTAATTTCGATAGCGACCAAGGTACCTATATTCACGTTCCTCACGATCATATCGCCTACAGATACGAAGTAATCAAAGTTATAGGTAAAGGTAGCTTTGGACAGGTTATCAAAGCCTATGATCATAAGAATTTAGAACACGTTGCCTTAAAAATGGTGCGAAATGAAAAACGTTTTCATAGACAGGCAACCGAAGAGGTTAGAATATTGGAAGTATTACGTAAAAAAGATAAAGATAATACGATGAACGTGATTCATATGTATGATCATTTTACCTTTAGAAAACACATGTGCATAACTTTCGAACTCTTGTCAATTAATCTGTACGAATTGATCAAGAAAAATAAATTCCAAGGTTTCAGTTTACAATTAGTTAGAAAATTCTGTCATTCTTTATTACAATGTTTAGACGGCTTGTACGCCAATAAAATAATCCATTGTGATTTAAAACCGGAAAATATATTATTAAAGCAGCACGGTCGAAGTAGTATAAAGGTGAGTCCGTTATTAAACCCGCATTATGCATAAGCTCGAATTAATTAACGCCGATCTTACAGGTAATCGATTTCGGATCGAGTTGTTACGAGGACGAATGCCTATACACGTACATCCAATCGAGATTTTACCGCGCACCGGAAGTCATAATGGGTCTAGCATACGACATGGCCATCGATATGTGGAGTCTGGGTTGTATACTATGCGAACTCTACACCGGATTTCCGTTATTACCCGGCGAAGACGAAAACGACCAATTCGCCTGTATCGTCGAGTTACTCGGTATGCCTCCGAAAAACGTCATCAACGCTGGTAAACGCTCAAAGCATTTCATCAGCTCCAAAGGATACCCTCGATACTGCGAAGCGGTCACTCTACCAGACGGCACGATAGCTCTAACCGGCGGTACTTCGCGTCGCGGTAAACCTCGCGGACCCCCCGGCTCGCGACAGCTAAAATCCACCTTGAAAAACTGCGACGATCACCTATTCCTGGACTTCATACGAGGCTGCCTCGAATGGAATTCCGAAATACGCATGAAACCCGTCGAAGCCCTGCGACATCCTTGGCTCCGGCGTCGCCTGCCTAGGCCGCCGTTGCACGAACGCCACAGCAGCCATTCGACGCGTACCAGTAGCTGCTCGTCGTACTCCGAATCGCAACCTTCGTCGTCGCATTCGCATCACGCGACCGCCTACCGCTGCTGCAAACTTCCTCAAATCTCCTCCATTATGTAAACCCTCTTAATTTAGTACTCCGCATAAACGCCATCGTAATGCATGCGCGTGCGCTGTCGCGCGCCTACGCGTGTCTCAGTATTACCAAAATTTTATTACCAATTTTTATATTCTAACTTTTATACGATTTTACATCCATCGAAATGACCCTTCATGCTGTTCCCAACGTCCCGCCCCCCTCCCCAACACATCCTCGTGCGAATTTACTACATCGATCACCCGCCGTAGCATTTATTTTCCGATCCAGCTTTATACTTTCGACGCTTTTCTAAAAAGCCGCTCACATTATACATCTAGTCACTGTATATCTTTCGTACTGCCATTCTGTCATGCTCCCCAACCCCCCGCCGCCCCTCGTTAATTGCTCTATGTTTTTGCAATCACGTCTCGAAAGACGTTTGCAACGCTTTTTCTTTTCGAAGCACGTCGCAACTAATTCATATGTCGCTTTTTTGACCCCAGAATCGTGCTGTGCGCTTGTGATCTCGACCACGCTCTTGCCCACGTCCCTCCGCACCACATCCCTCCCGCGCTGCCAATACGAGTGACAATTTTATACCGATTCGTTGTAAATATTGATGGAAAAAATTTCAATCCGTATATGAAATTGTGTTCGTGTTAGCTTTTAATTACGTGTAAGTTATAAATTTTTCTTTGTTTAGCAACAACACGCGTCGATTCGAGTAAAATGCGATTTTACAAATTTTTTCGCGCGATCGTATTTTTCGCGGGGAAAAAAGAAAGAAATGTACTGTGAATTTTTGTGATTTTTATACATTACGGTATCTCTCTATTTTCGCCTTCACTTTCCCCCTTGCACGCGCAAAAATCATAGTTCCTATCGATATCGATCATTCGATAAGGATTTTCCTCAATTCGATGAAAATTCGTTAAAACGCGTTTTTTTTTTCATTTCGAAGCTTGCTTTTTACACTTTCAATCGTTTTTTTTTTCTAAGTTTGATAACATTTACGCAGCGTTTTTTTTTTCTTTCGTAACGATTTAAATTATTTTTATCTTAGTTACGTCGAAATACTGCCATTTTTTGAATTTAACGTGTTTGTGTGTCTGATCGTTTATTCGTGTATTCGTGTTTTTGTTCGCCCCCCTCACCCTTGTTTATCGTATCGAGGAAAAAATTCGTTGACGATATTGTTTTACAAATTCAACTTACGCATTTATTCGTGATAAAATGACGAGTCATGTTGGTTTTTACGTTTTTCTCTCTCTCGCGCGCGCGCGGTGTATTAAATATGTAAATATATTGAAATATTATGTTTTTAAGTACGCGTGTAAATCGTAGGGAGAGCGATTGACCGTGACCGAATCGTACCTTATTTACGAATGCCCTATCGAACCGAAAAAAAACCCTTTGATAATAATTTGCCGGAAAATTCTGGTAATTTCGAAATTAGGCATGCGACGATGAGCGCAGAAAAAAGGGAAAATTTCGCAAGATTTTTACCCTTTTTAAAAAGCACCTTTTACGACGCAATTTTTACTCTGGTTGTTGACCTCGTGTTGGTGATATTCGACGGCAGAAAATATGAATTGGTTTGTACGCCAATAAAATTGACGTAGGAGTAAAACTAAGGAAATTGACTCTTCGGGGTTTCAATTTAAAAAAGAAATTTTCTGCGTGGAAACGAAACCTGGTGTTAGAAGCAATAAGCGATCGGATTTTTTTACCAAATAGAAAAGGATATCAGGAAGGAGGAGGAGGGAAATATGAATGGATGTAGGTTGAAACGCATTGAACGGAGTTCTTTGAGAGGAGAGAAGAGGAAGTGAGTGTTTCTGAAAAAAAATTCACGTTATTTCAATAGCTGTAAAAGGAAAAGAAAACATTGAATCAGTTACCTAAAAAAAATCCGAATCGACGATGTATCGATTACGTCATTAATCGCAGTAAAATTGAATTTATGACGTCATTTTTGGAAAAGTGAGAAGGGAGTGAAGCGAATGAGCGTTTCTAAAAAAATATTCACGTGGTTTCAATCGCTGGAAAAAGGGGGGGGGAACATTGAACCTGCCACCAAAAATAATTTCCAAATCAACAATCTTTTAATGACGTCATCAATCGCAGCAACATTGAATTCATGACGTCATTAATCTATGTTGCCGTAAAAAGCGATGAAATATGTGTTTTTTGACGATATCTTGAATTTTTTTTTCTAACGAAAAAATGCTTAAAATTGTGAAAATAGTCGTAAAATAATTGGAAAAAATAATTAAAAAAATGAAAAAAAATACAGGTGATGAGTTTTCCAGGTTTTCAATTAAAACGAGAGAGAACTCCGTTCAATATTTTTCTTTCTTCCCACTTTCACCCTCTTTTTTTCACTTTTACGATTAGAAATGCGAAAAATAATCCAAAAAATAAAAGAACAAGCTAAAGGCATCAAAAGAAATTACCACTGAGAAGAATTTCAGCCTTGAATCGGAAAGAAGTTGGGTTGATGGTACAAATGAACGTTTTTTGCCTTGGACATGAATTTCGATCGCTTTTGTAGTTTTATAAAACAGGACATCTTTCATTTGACAACAGAAATGAAGGGTTTTTTCTTTCAGAGAATTTCCACGTCCTACAAAAATGAAAACTTTTACGTTGCAAAAGCATATGCCTCGAAATTACTCCTGTTTCTCTTCGAAAAAGTTCGTTGATCTGGTAGGAAAATCGAAAAGGACGTCATATTTCGTGTACAAAGGTTCGCATTTCATCTACTGAGCCTCATCACCCTACTACGTCGTTAATTGTTTTGATTAATACGTAATCTAAAACCCGCCATTGAGTTTTTCAACCGAATAGTGAAAAATTTCAGCTAATTTGCGAAATAACTTATTCGAAATCAAAGTATTAGGTACGTCAATTTGACCAAATTGATGGGACAAAAGCACGCGAAATTCTCACGTTGGATAAATCGCCGAGCTTTTTCGGACTTTGAAAAAATACCAATTTCGCTCGTCAAAGGAAAAAACTGCGCGAGAATTTTCCACCAACGGAAAATGCCAAATGGGTGGAAAAAAGGCTTGGGTTGAAGTAATCGAGCACGTGGTGAAAATTTCACCCCTTTCTCCTTCATCACGATTACCTTGACGCGGCGCCCGGACGGTTATTTGACAAAGTACGACGTATGTGTATCATTGGAGCTTTTTTTCCACGTAAAAAATTCCTTTTCGGAATTTCAGTTCGACGCGCAATTTTCAAAGCTGAAAGTTTAATTTTACCTTGGAACTTTCGTTTGTCGGAGGAAAAATACGAATCTGCGAAGGGTATTTAACGCGAAGAATAGAATCCTTCGTGTTGGCCTTTTTTTCACTAAATTTTCTCGTCTTTAAGGGGACGAGGGAGGTTATCGATTCGGTTACGTCGTCTCTACCTTTTTACCGCGTGTAAAGTAAATGTGACCAAAATCGAAGCACATAACGAACTGCCAAATTTTAGGTACTTATCACGCTTTTTATTCCCCCTGCCCTTGACCCTCGATGTAAAAATTATTTAAAAAAAGTTGACACGTGAATTTTTCGTTTCGTTTCGTTTTTTTTTTGTTTCGAGTAGAAAATACGTGCGTAATTTTTAAAATGGCCTATGTGTGTATTTTAAATATGTGATAATGATTTTTATAGTATTAGCGAAGCTTGTTTTTATTTTATTGTACCTATACTACCCGAGTAGTTGTAATTTTTTTCTAGCCTAGGTTTACGTATTTATTACCCATGATCTCTTTTTTAGATATATGATGTATGTATTTGTAAAAATATGCCCAACGAGGTGTACCTGTTTAGTCTCGTGTGTTTTATATTGAAAAAAAAAAAAAAGTATTTCAAAATTATCAAAATTTTAAGATATATACGAATGTAGAATTTTTTATTATTTTTACGCACTATTTGTACGTATTTTTCAATTTTGTTTTCGGCCGATTGCAACGATAACGTTCATTAATTTTGTCAATTTTATTATTTTTAATTACTTTAAAGAGAAAATTCATAAAAACGTTTGTAAAACGTGGAAAAAAAATCGAAAAAACTTCACGACGTAATGCTCGGTTATTACGTCGTTTCTCGTTCATCTGTGATAAATTATAAACAAGTACGAACGTTTAGAACATAAAAAGATGGATTATTACGAACAATGTATAATAAAAACGACGTTTGTATGTATTTCCAAGTAGGGTAAATTTTGACTTTGACCTTTGAAATTAGCGACCTTCAAAAATACGGGTGGATTCAATTTACCCGGCGTTTATTACAAAGGTGAAACGTGCGCATCTAAGAGATGCGTTCTTGACACGCGTTCGTATTTAATTAAGATGATTATTTATATGTACTTAAGGAAGGGAGGCGGGAGGTGTTTGAGAAATTCCAAATGCTTGGAAATACGTGGTCTTTTTTTATGTTTTAGGTAAAAAGTAATTTAACGCGTTGATTTGTGTCGAAAGAAATTGTACTCGCTGATGGTTTTATTCCCGGGGGGATACGTTGAAAATGCTGGAAGCTGGTTTTAACCAACGATATACTTTGAGGTGAGAAAGAGTCGAGCGTACAAAAAGTATATTAAAAATTTACATGTAAATTGGAATCGATAAAATGGTAATTTTAGGTTTCAAGGTTTTATAAATTGAGTAACATAGTTATTCGATTTGAAAATTTTTCTTTGATGAGAGGAGGGAGAGAGGGGAGAGATTATTTTTGGAAATTACTTCGCAACGCGAGCATATTTAATTATTCAAATTATATTTGCGGATCAATTTTTCATCGAGATGTAATCAAATTGGCAACAGTGTCAGAAGTATTTCATTATCGACGTTTTTAAGAATTTCCATTACAAGCGATTCGTTTGATCATAAATTTAATTAAGGCAGTTGTATAGAATCGTTCGCAAACGATGAGTTAAATATTGAATAAACCGTTCGCAAACGACTCTACCTGAATCTAATTGATTTGGATAAAATAGATGATTTAAATGTCCTATTCATTAATAAATAATCACATAAAACGAAAAAAAAATCGTCAAATTTTCTATTAAATCAAGTTTTGATGATAAAAATATTGTTCGCGAATCATACGAGTCATTTAGAGCAAATTTTTCGGGAACGATTCTACTTAAAGATGGTATAGTGAACCGAATCGTCATCATTGCCTTGAAAAATGTCAACAGTGAAGATGCATTCGTTCACGAACAATTCACTTTTAAATAATCACAATGATTCCGATCATTTGAAACGAATCGTTCGCGAACGACTGCATCTTGAAATTATCAAGCGTTGTAAAGATTTCAATTTTGAGCAAGGTTCTATGTCGATGAAACCGTTTGTGAACGAAATACGTTATTCTGAACAAATCATTCCCGAACGACTAGTTTAGAATTGATTCATTTTCAGGATGTTGTAACGAAGTATCAGCAGGAGTGAATCTTTAAAGGATCTTCATAAAATTTGCGAGAACTTTACATGTTGAAAATAATACAGTGTTGCCAATTGGTTAGTAGTAGCATACACGCAAATTGTTCCGCTTCACTTCGCCGATTTTATCCAAATTACTCAAAACAAACCGTATATTTGTCAATTTTCAAACTCCAATTGTAGCTTGTTTATTTACATATGTAAAATGAGAAATGAAATTACGCAAGAATAATACACGCAGAACATATGTATGCTACGACAACGAAAGTTATATACAAACACAAACGCATTAACGCGTTATGAACATTATGACGTCATACGAGCAGCGAAAAACGTAAAATATTTATTAAATTATGCTCATTGGAGCACTTTCACAAAACATTATAAATACCTGTCTCGCGAGAAATATGACTCATGAGGTAGGCAGCATTTTCAAATTTCGTGTTTTCGTTTCCCCTCGCATTATCATCCCTCCAACCACCTTGTACCCGTTTGTAAAGTTTCCTGTTCTTACTAAACCAAACGCCGCATTAATTATTGAACTTGATACTGTGTTTTGATGGATCAAATTTTAAACAGATTTCAACGTGAGATCTCTCTTTTGTTTTACGAAATGAGCAAATTCGTGAGAGTAATATCGAACGTTTTGTTATTATTTTGTTGAATTTTTCATGTTATATTGTACTTCGTACCACTCACCGTCTTTTTTTTGAGATGTAGAATCATCTTGAAGTGTCGAGAGAAAGAGGTCACGGTGATCGTCGAATAATAAGCATTATTTTTATTTACAGATTTATACAATTCAATTTTACATTCGGGTTGAACGCTGAGAAGAATTTTGTTGATTTCAGCCTCAGTAACGAACGTCGAGACGTTTAAAATTTTAAATCTTGGTTGATCGGGCGTTATAGGTTTAAAGCTCAGACAGTCTACTTTGTGTTTAAATTGAGCTAAAGAATGAGGAAATAAAGAAAACTGAAAAAAAAAAGAAAATAAAAATTTAAATATATTATGCAGTAATAAAAAACAAGAAAAAAACATAAAATCAGAAATGAAATATGACTGTATAAAAATTAAGTCAGTTTTGAACAAAAATGTAAAAATGGCGGAATTCAACCATTGCGGAATTCAACCATTAAAAATGAAAAATACAATTCACCAAAGTTGTGAAATGTAGCTATGAAAAAATTAAAAAGTATAAAATAAATGAAAAATTAAACGAACAATTTTTAAAAATTAAAAACCCATTTAATGTAATAAAAAAATTTTATTAATTGGAAAAAATGAGGGAAAAAAGAAAAAAATTGAAAAGTACAAAATAAATGATAGAAAAATTCAATAAACAATTTTTTAATTAAAAAAAAACATTCTAACGGAATTTAAAAATTCAGAAAAAGATAAAAAAAAGTAAAATAACCGGAAGTTAATTCAAATAAGTGACAAAATACGGCATCAAAAAAATAAATAATGTAGAAAAAACAGTAAAAAAATTCAATAAATTTTTTTTTCTAATTGAAAAGACATTCTACTAAGATGTAAAATTTGTGAAAAAAATAAGAAAAATGGAAAAAAAGGAAAGAATTGTAACTCGACACAAAAAAAATAATTAAAAACATGAAACCTGGCAAATCAAAAGATAAAATAAATAAATAAAAAATCTCAAATCGAAAAACACGAGACACGCTCATAATCGTAACGAAAATAAATTCGCTAAATTTTTCATTTATACAAAAATTCTTACACGATCTCTCCTCCTCCACCTGTCTTCCAAAACACAATCCCATTTACAATATCGCTCAGATCACTCCTGCCAAAGCTAAGGTATTTAGAGCTTTTGGCGGATTACCAAAGCGACGTGTAAAAAACCAGCTTCCAACGTTACCTTTCGTTTGATACGAATCCCTCGAAATTTAATTTCGAACGTGTAATTGGTCGTTGTGACTCGGCTTATGCTATTCGTGTAATTGTAATTGTGTGTGTATGTGCGTGCGTTTGTGTGTGTATTATTTGTAAAAAAAATCCGTTATTTTAGTATTTTCGTGTCAATGTGTAGTAGTAGTAGTACATTAGCGTATACGTAAAGGAAAAAAATGAATACGGTTAGGAGAAAATGCGAATTAAAAAAAAATGTATATTTTTATACCTAATGGTGTTACCATTGAGTGGTCACTAATTTGTTCTTTCATATACGTGAGGCATTTGGCAGCCGAAGAGTAATTATTTTTACACGATTTACTAAGTACGACGACGTAGGTAATTACTCGTTCGCCGCATTCGAAGAACGAAAAATTCGTATTCTCGATCAAGCTGCCGATGCCGTAGTTAAATGTTACGAAAACTTGTTCTCATTAAATTTTTAAGCGTATTAAAGGGTTAACGTGCACTGTTTGATATTTGTATTTCCGCTTATAAAATTTTTCGCTGTTTGTTACAGTGCTATTGGCATTTTTAATGAAATAAAAGTGAAAAAAAATGTGTATTTAATTATTTTTATTTGTTAGGATTTCGCTCGTCGTATAAAATGCTAAAATGCGCTGTCTTCGCAAAACGCTTCTTCAATTGATACGCGCCGAAGTGTGCAAATTAAGATCCGGTATCGACGTCGAGATTAACTTGGACGGAGTGACACTTCGACGATGCGACATATTCGTACGTACTTCGCGTACTTCCTCCTCGAGCGCGGTTTTTTTCTGCAAAATAAAATCCGCGATTATCGATCCGTGTCTGCGAATTGAGCGGGTCAGGTTTTCGGTACCTTAATTTCATTTATCAAACTCAACTTGGCCGAGTTCACTTGCTGTTGTAAAGATTTGATTTCGTTTTGTAAACGGACAGCCATGTTTTTATAGTTAGTCTGCGGAATTACATTCGTGGATTAAACAGCTTAACCTCCGGCCTCCGCGCGATTTTGCGGTTTATCGAAGTGCCGGAGTGGCGATGTTGAATAAATTATACGACCTTTTGAATAATTACGCGCGCAAAATGTCGTTAATAGACCAGGAAAGGATTGCGGTAACGAGCACACAGCAGACAAACGTATACAGGGTGATTCGCGACCGCCACGGCGCCTTCGAAAGCGTAATTACGCAAACGAAGTTACGTCCGAGTGTTATAAATACAGATCGATTCGATGCGGGCGATTCGAGGTTTATTGCTGGAATTTTCGCGATTTTTGGTACGGAAATCATTCTAGAAACGAGAATGGAAGAGGAGCATTGGAGGAGGGGAAAGCGGAAGCGGTAGCAGGAATTTTGTAAAAGATAATTTATCACTTTGTTATTGATTCAAGTGATGAGAAAAAGAATACCTTACGCGAAAAAGCCGGTACAGATCCAAGGCAGGAAAAACAGGAAAGTTTACACTCACAACTCCCCCCTCCCCTTCAAAAGTATACCTCAATTTATGGGGAAAAAATTATCAAGTACGCCTACGAACTACTTTTCTTGATCGACAGAACTAAATTATCCTCTGGAAATTCATTTCCCCTTCCAAAATTCAAGTTTAGAACCGCCCATGCTTTCCTATGAATGATCATTTGCATCAACAGGGGGCGGGGGGAAGGGGGTAGATCAGAGTCTGAAAAAGAAACGAAAATTTTTTTACCCGATTGAAATGAAAAATACTCTGATTTTTCGTAAAAACCCTGCGAAATGAGTCAAAAAAATAAGAAAAAACTTTAAAAAAGTCGAATTGCATCGGAACTTTTTAACTTTTTGGCGGAAAATGTTGGTTAAACTGATTATCGAACAACGAAAATAAATGCGTTCGAAATGTTTAATTTTTAAAATGACTACATATTTTTGTAAAAAAAAAAAAAACAAATCTCGAGGAATAATTTTGAAAAATCTTACGTTAGTTAGATTTATTCCACTCACTTTGGGTACCCCTGGGGAATGAAGTGCTACCCAAATTTGAGCAAAAACTGTCCTGGAAGTACTACGATAAGTGGGATTATTTTTTTGGCGATCGTTTATTTTTCTCAGTGTTTTCCGATTTTCAGGGGTCAGTAAAAGAATTTTGAAAATGATAAATTTGGGAAGCCCTGAATTAGAATACAGGGTCTATGTAACGAATATTATCAATTTTACACGAATATAGGGCGTTTACTCTAAAATGACGATATTTTGACTTGAATAGTACCAAAAACGCATCATATCCCCTATTTCACGAATTCTGAAGAAGCTGGGGGCTGGTGCCTTTACGGAACACGGTGGATTTGAAGAACTGGGATATTTTTCATCACTGATATTGGTAATATGCAAAAATACGAGATTCACATTCACTTCGAAAACTTTTTCCGTATTTTGAAGCCCTCACTAAATCAAGAACGGAACAGGGAAGGAGGGGGACGGAGGTGGGTCCGTGATTTTCATTTTCTATGATTCGCATTTTTCTTTCGTGTTATTAAAAATTCTACTTGTACAATAGTCGAGCACAGAAACTGGTTTAATATTTAAGATGAAAAGAAAACGTATCGAAATGGAAATTTGTCATCTTTCTCCCCTCCTTTCGCTTCGCAACCACTACCCCAATCCTTCCATTAGCAAAAATGACACAAGAGTTAATGGGTAATTACTTCAAGAGATATGTAAAAAAACTTTACTAATACAGATTCACGATTTTCCCTCAATTTCCAAAGGTAAGTTGTGCACCCAATCGGTTAATTATTCGATATCATTAGTCACTCATGACGTCATACACCACCGTCTCATATTTCCTGGTCTACGTATAGAGTAATTTGGCAACACCCTCCTACTGGTCATTTTCATCCCCAAAAGAGCTATTCGAATTCAAAACCAAACCGCATAGGTCGCACGATGCTGCTCTGGTGTGCTTTTGAGCGTTTGCAAATAACCGCTTCAAAAGTATACAAACCCTCGTCGAAGGACCGTCATGTTTGTGCTGACCGAGCTGAATTTCATTATGTTTAATAGCCTGGTGATACCCAGGTGTATCAGCATTCGCTTCAATTTTCGCCTGCAACGTTTTCCACTCGCTTTCCAATTGGGTGGTTTTGCGTTGTTCTACGCGGATTTTCTCATTCCACGCGTTATTTACCTGTAAAATCGAATCGTCAGGTAGTCGTATTCTCTACGTCATCGAAAATCTGTCGTACTTTGCGTTGAACTTCTTTCAATTCTTTTTCCAAATCTTCGGCTTCTTTGGAGAAAAATTTTATTTTATTTGCGAGAGTTTTTCTGGATACGAGTTCGGCGTTGATATCGTTTAATATTTTTATTTCTACAAAAAATTGGTGCTCGGTTACTTCAAGTATACGTACATCTACATAGTTCGTTAACTCGATTACACTATGCACACGTGTAAACCACGCGTAATCACTACACGTGGTGTATTTTCGCAAAAAATAGCTTTAATTAAAATAGTAAAAATCGATTTACGAGTTTGTACTTCTTTTATTATCGGCGATCTTCCTATCCAAATCTTCGGCGGTATCGATCGTCTGGCTGGCTTTCATTTTCGTTCATTATTCGTCATTCGTGGTCGTAGCAGTAAACTACCAAACAAGTATAAATTTACGAGTAAAAAATTTTAAATTATTCCAACTTACCGAACGCTCCGGCAGTACTAACCCAGACGAGAACTCGATAAAAAATGAAACCAACCGGAAATAAAATCATGGTAATTTAAAAAAGAACGTGCATAAGTACTAACAATTGACATTTATAGTAGAATGCTTTTATGCAAATATCGCCGGTACATTTACCCAATAAAAAGCTCGTGATTAATACGTTGACACGAAATCGATACCGACATGTCGTATGTCGAAGTAATTGATACAATTTCGCGATGAAAAATTACCCTCGTATTAACCTACATAAGCTTAGACATCCTGTCACCCTTTTTGGGGGGGAGGGGGGTGTTGCAGCAAAATAAAGGCTCGTGAGATTTGGCATATTTGATATCTCGAGTAAATTATAAAGATCCCTCGAGCGAGGCGTAATTCGTAAAACGAGGTCTTTAGACTACCTTTTGTCCAGGCCGAGATGCACGAGAAATTTCCTCGCTTCGATTGATTTTAATTACCAAAAGTCACTTGGGAGAAGCCCGTGGACCTGGCTTGAGCTCGAGCTGCGAGAATTTTTTTATCGGGTTTGAACGTATAGAATACGAAATCTACGTTGGAATTTTGTAATTAAATTGAAATCTAGGTGAAAACAGAAGCTCTCATTTTTTGGTGGCAAAATTTATATAAAATTCTATTAAAACGAGATAAAAGTTTTTTTACATTTTTAACGATTAAATTAATCTTTTACCGAATTAAGAAGGTGGAAAGAGGGAGGAGGGTAAATTCCAACGATTACATATCATTAATTAAAACATCAAATAAAGAAAAAAATTCAACGCAATTAATATAAATGATAATCAAACAAATTAAATAAAAAATATATTCGCTACACAAAATACACGACAAATACTCATATTTAATGTATTTACACGTGACAAATCTATTTACAACGGTGATCGTATTAATTGTAAATACAATTAAAAACAATTCATACCCCGGGTTCGATAAAATGGTAACTAATCTCTAATTCCGATACAAATAATCGTCTTCCTTTTCGATTCAATTTGTATATCCTCCATAAAATTTCGACCTCAATACGCAAATGTACTTATTCATCCCTCGAGATCATTTTTCAGTTACTTCGGTTTTATTCGCCGAGTCGTACAATTTACGGAGATGATTGACGAAATTACTGTCTTCTCGAGTAGGATCACTTTTTTGCTGAGATTCCTGCAGATTCTGATCTGGATCTTCGTTCAAGTTGAATTTCCACGTATTTAGCCATTTTTCGCTGGGGTTGGTAGCATTGTAGTTGATTTTCTGCTTCGATTGATTAACGTAAGGAGTTTGACGTTTTTTCGAGGCGTTACTGGTGCCGGCATTTGGTCCAATGGGTTGGGTATTGGTTTGAGGGCCGATTTCGAATTGTACTTGGAAGTCGGCATTTGGACCGAGACGGAATCCTATGCCGACCCTGGAGTCGGTACCTATTGCGAGAATGGGAGCAGATTAATAATACGATTTGAAGGGTTGGAATTTGGCGAAAATCGAGCAAGGTGTCATGACTTAATGACGCGGTGAGTTATTTTTGGAATTTATTAGTGATAATTTTACTTCATTTTAATTCGGAAAGTATTTTGAAGTGAGGAAGTTATACGGACAAATTTAAATGTTTTTTTATACTACCGAAAAACTAAAATAAATTTAAACTAAAAAAATATTGGCAAAAAATTAAATCAAAATTTAAAATGATTTAAAAAAAAATATTAAAAAAAAAAAGAAGGCAAGTTTTGTTAAGAATATTTTTTTGGTATTTTAAAAATTCAAGATATTGAAAATTTTGACATAACAGTGTTGCCAAATAATTAAATAGAAATTTATATCGAAAAAAATTTTCTGAAAAATACAAAACACCGCAAATAAAATAAAAATAAAACATCCGAGTAAATGTTTTGTAACATTCTGAAAAATAAAAAAACGCTTTCCTCGAAAATTTCTCAATGAAGCGTCAGTGTTGACACTTTATTGAATACAAAATTACAACAAATGTGTTGAAAAATTAATGAGAAAGTAAGCAGATTTTTAACCTTTAAAAATTACGGCAGTTTACTTTCTTGAAAATTTCAAAATATAGTTCCATATTTACTTAAAATTCTTATTTTTTATAGATTTAATTTGAAAAAAATCGTCATAAAAGGATTTAAGATTACAGAATAGTCAACAATAATCATAAAACATGACCTTTTCATCAAAAATTTTAGAAATATAAAATAAAAAAAACAAATTTTCAATTGAATAAATCATTAATAACTTCAAAAACAATTTTTAGAAATGACGCACCCGGGATGAAGTGTCCACTCTGCTCTTTCTCCCTTAAAACAGCATTGATCATACAACCCTCTGTTCTCTCTGACCTCGGATTAGACTGAAATGCATATTAATGAAGTGGACTGAATATAGAATGTAATTTTAATAAAATTGTGGCATGAGAATTTATTATGCATATTTAAAAAAAAATTATTTCTGAATATGCATCAATTTCTGATAAGTCGTACAGAAAAATAAACAAATTATTATTTTTCAAATTAAGATTTAAACCACAAGGGTAATGACATCGTAAAAGTATGAATCCTCTCCCTCCCCCCCCCCCAAATCACG
>QBDW01000753.1:0-35228 GCA_003261595.1 Maconellicoccus hirsutus
TCAAATCAAATCAAATCAAATCAAATCAAATCAAATCAAATCAAATCAAATCAAATCAAATCAAATCAAATCAAATTATTCGATTCAGTTCGATTCAATTCGATTCGATTTGAATAGATTCGGATTACTCCATTCAGTTCGATTTGAATAGATTCGAATTACTCAATTCAATTCGACGCGATTCGAATCGAATTGGCTCGAGTAATTTGAAAC
The DNA here is from genome assembly GCA_003261595.1 of Maconellicoccus hirsutus. NCBI lineage: Eukaryota > Metazoa > Arthropoda > Insecta > Hemiptera > Pseudococcidae > Maconellicoccus > Maconellicoccus hirsutus. Next base: position 214 of record QBDW01000753.1, read on the forward strand.
GAATTGAATCGAATCGAATCGAATTGACTCGAGTAATTTGAAACGAATCGAGTCGAATCGAATTGAATAATTGGAATCGAATCGAACTGATTCCTATTATGTTACGCGTCTGAAAAAACAGATAAATTACTCTAAAACTGTGACGTCACCGCAACCAACCGATTCCTGTTATGTTACGCGTCTTGAAAAAGTCATTTAGCTCCTCCTATTTCATTATTTATACACACTTAGGGGCGGAGCTACATAAGAAGTCGTTTTGCTCCACCCATTCTGTGATTTACATATATCTAAGAGGCGGGGCTACCACATAGTGCTGCCTAGTTTTTTGTTGGAGTGCGCTTCGAAGGCGTGGCCAAGAGTGGTCTTCTTTAAAAAACTAAAACAATGATACTAGTAGGGATACTTCCGTTTTAGAACAAATTGAGGGAACCAAGTCAACTCAATTTCAAGAAACAAAGAGTGTTTTTGGGGGGGAGATTCGATTTGAGTCATTTTTTATCCTATTATTGACAATTTTTCCATATATAAACGTCTCCCTGCCCCTCCCACTCTGCGTTACACTAACAACAAAACATTCATGGGAGGTGGGGCAACGTCACCATGCCATAAATCTAACAAATCCTCGCTTCACACCTAATCCCTTGCTTTGTCCTCAGCTACGTCTGCCATCTAAACGAAAACAGTCCTCAAGGAGCAACACTGGTTTTTAGCGACGCGTATAGCACTCAAGTCCGCGACGACGACATGGTAAACATAACAACCCCCTCTATACCATGCCCACCCTCTAATGCCCTACCTTGTACAGGGTAAACAAGGCGTATTCTCGCTACAACTGGACAAGAACAACGGAACCTTTGAAATCTCGCCCAACGTAGTCGAACGCAAAGCTTCGTTCACGATCCGCGTCCGCAACAACCAGTTACTCGATTACGAGTCGAGAAAAAGCGTCGAATTTGTGGTAAGTACCCCCTCGCGTTGCTTCCGTCTGCTCTGAAATAACACTCCGTTTCCATTACCATTCGCAAGATAGTGGCCAGAGAACTAGATCCAGGATCGTTATCGAGCTCGGTCACCGTGCTAGTGTACCTGAACGACGTTAACGACAACCCTCCGCAATTCGAGCGCACCGTGTACATGGCTCAGATCCCGGAAAACGCCACCGCCAACGCGTACGTCACCGAAGTCCGCGCCTCCGATATCGACACCGGACTCTCGGGCCGTGTGCATTACACGCGCATACTCGGCTTCAGGAATAGCTCGTTACTACTGAACTCCGTAACCGGAGTCATTACCGTGGCTTCCGATAATCACGGTTTCGATCGCGAAGAAGCATCAGGTGAGATATGGCGGCGCGATCGTGACCCTCGTTCTGATTTCTTCGTACCCTCCGCAGAGTATCATTTCACGGTGGAGGCTCGCGACACCGAAGGGGTTGGTTTACTCGCCACCGTACCGTTGATAATTCGGGTACTCGACGTTAACGACGAAACTCCCATTTTTGAAAATGCACCCTTTCATTTCACCTTGACCACCGACTCGAGGAATTTCTCCACCAAGGCGATCATCAAAGTAAGCACATGCGTTTCGTTTCGTTACGACCTTCTAACATTGATATTCACAGGCCATCGACAAGGACGCCGATCCACCGAATAACATCGTTCGATATGAAATAATCAGCGGAAATTACAATAATAAATTCACGCTCAATTCGGAAACAGGTACAACTCCTATTATCATTCCTCCATCGTTTCACGTCCAATTGAATTCATTACAATTACTTTACACCTTTGTACGCGATCGTGATTGAAATTAATAATCAATAATGTAATTCTTGGCGCAGGCGAACTCACCGTCAGATACACCGATGTACTCGGACAAATACGAAAACGCAGACAAACGAGCTCATCCGGTCCCGCGAACGTCTACACCTTAACGGTGCGAGCTTACGATTTAGGTAAACAACCCCCTACCACCTTAGCTTCTCCATCAATCGAACTAATCTTCACGCTCGTACTACACAGGAGTCCCTCATCGTTGGTCTACCGCTCAAGTACGAGTATTCCCTCCGGACACCGGTACCAGACTTTTGACCTTTGTCATGCCATCCAGAGGATTCGACTACCAGCAAATGGAAGAACTACTTATTAAAATGACCGCCGGCCATGTTACCATTGTTGAGATTAAACCGTATCCTCAACGTTACGCCAGAGCCATCGATGACCCAAAGAAATCCGCTTCTAAAGAGAAAAGCGCCGTTGTGGCACGAATCACCTACGGTGATAACTCGATGGTCGATGTCGATCAAGTGCACTACTTGTTAAAATCCATGTATCGTAATAACGAAGTCGAATCTGGACAGGTTTGTGTTTGTATATCGATTTAAGAGTAATTGCCGAAGTAAGTTGTGCACTTAACCGCGATGAATGCCAAATTTAAATCGTTCATTAAGCAAATAACGCCAAGAAAATCGTATTGTTCGGTCTGCAATCTTTTGCACAGGCTAAAAAATTCAAAACACTCACCCATGGGATCATGTCCTCAATAAAACGTCATCGAGCACTTGATATCTAGCTTTTCTATGGATCAAACCTGAAAAATAATCACGTATTTCGAATCAGCGATATTATTTACTAAGCAATCGATACCCCACATGCCTATGTTCAAAAATCGACCAATTCATTTTCAAAATGGAACTCGGTGGGGCCCCAAATTCCATTTTTTACCATCAGAAATTAAAAAAGCCAAGTGAGATATTTCTCCAAGACTCTTAATGAATACCGATGTGAAATCGACCATAAATCAATTTCACTTGGTTTTTGTAAGTTGTGCACCCATTCGAGTTTTTAATTACCTCAAAATACCATCAAAATTCACGCAAGCTAAAAAATAGCTAAAAAACTACATTTAGCACTAAATTACTCAACATTCGACACCTCATATGAATAATTAAGGTTTAAGTTATTTCGTCCCCTAAAATGGGGTTCATTACCCACCGAAATTCGAATTAGGGGACCAAAATTGAACCCCATCATGTGACATGTCATTTTAAAGCCCTCGACGAGTGCTACTTAAAAATCGACAATAAAACAATTTAACACCAAATTTTTCTGAGTTACGTTCCCATTTAAGTTTTTAATCAGACGTTTTACAATTCCATGAATTGAAGATCGAAAATATTCATCGAGATACTTTTTTGTAACTTGCGTTGTTTTACAGATCCAATACCAAGCCGCTGAATCGGGCATGAGTCCCTACTGGATATTCCTCATCATACTACTCCTATTAATCATCTTATTCATCGCTCTGCTGCTTTGCTACATATCGAAATGCCATCCGTGTTACACTTTGTTCAGGTAATTACGAGAACAAATTCGTTAGGATTACTCGGCTCGATGATTAATATCGTTCAATTACCTCGATGTGGGATTTCCACTCGAGTGAATTTATTTAATAAGATCGCGATTATGAATTTTTCGCACTAATTACCACCTCTACTAACCCTTCGAATCATCGATTTCTCAGCGATAAAAAAAAAACTCAAGTATCCGACGCGGCACAAACCGTAAACCTGAGCAATAAAGGAGTTCAAGGTGCGTATAAAATCCTCCACTTCCTCGCCTGCACTTCTCGTCGCTAATTTCTTCGCGTGTACGCAGCCAACAACCATCGTTTGGATACCCGCAGCAGCACAGATTCCGGATACCGCAATCGATGGAAATTCTACCGTCGTCGCGAGCCCGAGTCGCAACCGGTCTTCCTCATCCCCAAATCCATGTCTCCTGTGCATTACAGAAACGCCAGCGTGAACGAGGAGATGCCCACATTTGTGTACAGAACCGAACTACAGAGCATGGATCGGCACGGAGGCGACCTCTACATACAAGACATCGCAGATAGCGACTACCACATCTTGGATCCGGCTAAACTCAACGTCCAAAGGCTCAACGAACCGGTATGTATGTTGAAATCTCTCCTCGGAATTGTTTTCCCATCTTAACAACACGCAAATCTTCTTAGGAAACTGCCCCTCGAACGAAAAAATTCATCACGAAGAATCACACGCACCACGACCGCCATCGTCGCGCCGTCTCACCAGGCGTCCGCGAAGAAACCTTTGTACGCGATGGTCCCGCCGAAATCCTACGCTTGCAAACGAACGACGAATCGGTCACCGAGGAAATCCTCCTCCACAGACCTGACAAATCGTACTACAACCATTCCGACGCCAACGACACCTCTAAGTCGAGCTCTTCGCACGCGGAGAACCCGAAGAAATACGTCACACAGAACGGCGCCATCTCTCAAATCGAATACATCCTCCCTCCGAAGCAGACCTCCATCGAGGAGGACTCCAAAGAAAAACCAAAGCTCCAGCGAGCCCATCGCGTGGATGTCGACGAAACCCTACCTCCTGGCGAATCAACAATCCAAGATATTCGTTCGGTCAGCGTCGAGCCCACGCAATCGCAATCGTTCTGCGACCCCTCTTACCCATCGGAGCTCCCTCACTCGCCTCTAATCGCCCCTCACACAGACCCGAGTCCAAAACGCAACACCGACAAGATCTCCAATAGCGTATCCAAGATCGGCATCGTCAACTACCTACAGCAGGTCAAGCCGACCACCGAAGACACCCTACGACCATCGGGCTGCGAACCCGACGCGTTCCGGAATCTGCTCGATGTGACACATCTCGAAGAGGAACGCAACAGGTTAACAAGCTTCCAACGCGACATCCTCTTGACGCGTTTCCTCGTCGAAGAGCAACGTCGCTTCATTACCCAAACCGTGGACACGCAAAGTCTTCCAGGGAGCCTATCCATGGCCACGCAAACAGACCGCCACCGATCCACGCAGACAGACGTCCTCTGCCTCATGCGTCCCGAACCCCGCAAGGTAAAAAGCGAAAACGACGACTCCAGCGACAGCGAAATCGACTCCACGCACAAAAAAGCCTACCGACGCTGCTACAGCGTCATCGGCAAAGACAAAGCCCGCTACAAGATCCGCACGCCCATTATGGAAGAAGCCGAAACCGAAGGCGCCAGACCACAGTCATTGTCGCAGCGTCAAAACAAAACCAGCCTGTTGCGCATGGCGAACAATCGTCAAAAAATGCACATCAACGTCTCCGACACCAAGCCGGACTTGAAACGCGCCAAAAACAAATACAAGAGTTCCTCCGACCTCAGCCAGCACGTTTCGTTGCGCGACATCAAAAAATCCATCTCCTACACCGATATCCACGACACCCGGACCGTGCTCTCCGACAAGGAGATCTACACGCCTCGATCGCTCAAATCGCGCATCATCGCTAGACGCCTCAGCTCCTCGGAGCCGCCAAAAATACCCTCTCACGACTACAAACGCCAACGTTCCAACACCTACGAAAAAGAATCGCATTTCGAGCCGTGCAAAAAATGCGAACAACGTCGTAAGGAAGGCACCTACAAAGCGAGGTGCAAACATCCTCAAAAATCCGTCCCCCCGACCAAAAACACCAGCTCCGGATCTAATACCAGCAACGAAATCAAATCCGCTGCTGGTCAAGGGCTCGAAATTAACCACACTACGTCGCCTCCCATCAGCGCTACGTCCACTTTGAAGCTCAAAGGCAAGAATCAGCAATTGATGGAGAAAAAAAGCGTATTTACCATCGCCTACGATGACGCTGCCACCGAACATTTGGGTAATAGCAGTAACGGATCTGTGCAGGAGCAAGAGTAACCCTCATTTTTCAATCGCTATTTTTTCGTTTTTTTTTAAATTTTTCATTTTGCTAAATATTGACTTAAATAAGCTTCCGGATTATTTGTTCCTCGAATGATAAAAATCAAAAAATAAATATTTTGTAATTTTTGTAATCTTTTTTTTTTTTAATTCAAAAAAATGTCAACACTGAATAATTTCTAAGATTCACTCAAAACGAACAAATTTCCCCGAATGAGGAATTTTTCATTCTTATTTTTATATATCATTAAATTCAACAGTATATTCATATTACAGAAATTATAGTAACGTAGTTACCTTTTATGTATAATGATCGCATTGTAATAAATATGTATATTTTTGAAATATATTCTGTATTTTTTTTTTCATTCGTTCTATGGTCACACTGACGAAGGAGCAACTCGAACTCATCATCCGCCTCAAAAACGACATTTAGAGAGCTCTCGAATTCATATAATTTCATAATAATCTGCAATTATGGTCGATTCCAGATTTTAGTCGGGGAGAGTGGTGGGAGGGGGGGAGCAGGGGGTACGTTTTGTCCCGGGCTCGGCTTTCTTGAAAGGTCTTGGTACAGGCAGTTTTTTCATTTCGAAGAAAATTTTTCGCCCGAGGTGACGCGAATTGCCACGTAACTTACGCGGCATAGAGACTACATGTCACGCTGGAATTAAATCGCGTTGGTTTTCAAGCGTTTTCGCTTAATTACTCAAAAACGAAGCGTGCTGCGAAAAAAAACATATAAATCTAAATTGTAGGAAATCAAATTTCCGATCGATTTGTTCCTTTGAAAATTTCGATAGGACAAATGGTTCGTTAGATATAAACGAAAAACAAATACTTCGGTAGGGGTTGGAACTTGAAGGGCGGTTTGAGGTCTCAAAATGAAGATGATTTGAATCTATATTCAATTGACGGAAACTATCACCAAGCAACAATGCATACGAGGTAATCGATAAAAATAGCATCGACCTCTCGGCAAAACTCACAACATCCCAAAGGCACCGGAGCTTCTTGGAAATCACACTGCACCGTTACTCGCGGTATTTTCAATTAACTCTCAGCAACCAATCATCGCAGAACCAATACGAGATGCACATAGTAAAGCCGGAAGCCAAATACGACACCAAATCAAATAATAGTTTTTTTGTTTCCAGGCGTTGCCCTTTATCTCTCCCAAAGTGATGATTTCACCGTGACTATTCGCTCGTTCGAAGATTCACACAATTTGGCTACGATATACGAGTAAATTCACGTTCACGTTCGAGCATATCGTCTGTAAGTACATTGCTGCGTCTTGCTTCGACGTATTAGCATCGGAATCCATTATAGAGTCTATTGTGGCGCTTCGACCATACGCGGTGTGATTATTACGTAGAATTACTTTGTGTGTATGCGCGCACTTGAGCAGCCCTGTACATAGATGTCTTTCAATTTTCAAAGAATACTTGAAACTACTTCGTAATGTACTTGCACCGCTGTCGCTGCTCGATTGCCTTCTTCGCACAAAGGCGTACTTAGCTCGAAGACGCGCATACCACGGTACACCGCGTATAATGAAGTTGTAAAAAGGCTATCCACGTCTAATCCGCGTATCTCTCGTTTCTTTCGGGTTTTTTCCACATGCCTTCTCTTGGCACGAATATCGTAAACGAGACGATGGCGTATTAAAGTTTCACCTTATTCGGCAAACGTAATCCACACTTCTAGGAACTTCGAAACACCTTGAAGCAAGTTTGTAAACTTGCATTCTCTTCTCAGATCGACTCCTTTGTCAAAAGGAAATACTCGTTTTCGTAGTGCTTCCTCAGAAGCCCTCTTTTTTGTCGTTCATTAACGCAACGCTCAACCCCTTTGACATCTCATTCAACGGTATCAACCCACTTTCCGCTATATCCACTCAAATGCTCAGTTTTCGCCATCACCCCCATCAAGACCACTTGCTTCTGCAATTTAAGGGCAAATTAACACATCGACGTACTACTTCAGCTTCACTCTCGCAATATCCCAAATTCTACATCTGCTCTTGCCACCAATCACATCACTCCGAGCAATCTCTCATCACCCCGCTTCCCCGTTACACGATTATTCAAACCATAAAAAAAAAACGTGACCAAACGCTTAAAACAGTAGTCGCCCCTGCAGATAAGCATCGTCATCCGCCCAAATGCGCTTCATCCCGAAAATACCATCTCCGAATCCGATATACGCGCCGAGTCAGGCAAGGGCAAGGGAGATAGAAAAATACGTGGGTTAAACTGGTCACCGTGTACGCCAAGTTGCTCGGCTGCGCATCGAGGAAAAAAACATCGCCGAAGAAATAGGTGCAGCCTCGCATACCTCATAGGCTTAGCTTAGAATCCGCTTACGTCTGGTTGCTGCTGCGTGTTTCTCTCTAGTACCGAGCGCAGATACACGACTATGCAACGTTTCGTCGTCGAAGCCCACCTGGCGAGAATTTTTACCTTCGAGTACAAGTTGGTAGCATTGTTTACATTGCCGCGAAACGATCAATGTTGCCAACAGAAAGTATTGCGCGGAAAATTCTCCGAGAGGGAGGCTGTTATTGATCAGACACCCGGTATCAAAATGGAAATATCGATATCTGAATATCAAAATTAAAATATCGATATCAAAATATCGAAATGAAGATATTGATATTCAATCATTACAGCGAAAGTATCGATATTGAATTATAAAAATAGTGATATCGGTATCGAAGTGAAAATATCGATATTGAATCGTTAAAAAAAAGTATCAATGCCGAATTATCAAAATAAAAATATTGCTATGGAAATATCGAAATTATGATACAGACTTCGAATCATTGAAACAAAAGTATCGACATCGAATTATCAAAATATTAAAATCGATATTGAAATATCGAAATTAAGATATCGATTTTGAATCATTCAAACGAAAGTATAGACATCGAATTATCGAAATAAAACATCGATATCGAATTATCGAAATGAAAATATCGATTTTGAATCATTAAAAAGAAAGTATCGACATCGAATTATCAAAATGAAAATATCGATAACGACGTATCGAAATTAAGATATCGATTTTGAATCATTGAAACGAAAGTATCGATTTTGAATTGTCAAAATAATAAAATCAATATCGAATTATTAAAATAAAAATATCGATATCGAAATATCAAAATTAAGACATCAATATCGAATTATCGAAATAGTAATATCAATATCGAATTATCGAAATAATAATATCGATATCAAATTATCAAAATAAAAATATCGATATCGAAATATTAAAATGAAAACATCGATTTTGAATCATTAAAAAGAAAGTATCGATATCGAATTAACAAAAATATCGATAACGACGTATCGAAATTAAGATATCGATTTTGAATCATTGAAACGAAAGTATCGATTTTGAATTGTCAAAATAATAAAATCAATATCGAATTATTAAAATAAAAATATCGATATCGAAATATCAAAATTAAGACATCAATATCGAATTATCGAAATAGTAATATCAATATCGAATTATCGAAATAATAATATCGATATCAAATTATCAAAATAAAAATATCGATATCGAAATATTAAAATGAAAATATCGATTTTGAATCATTAAAACGAAAGTATCGATATCGAATCATCAAAATAAAAATATCGATAACGACGTATCGAAATTAAGATATCGATTTTGAATTGTCAAAATAATAAAATCAGTATCGAATTATTAAAATAAAAAAATCGATATCGAAATATCAAAATTAAGACATCGATATCGAATTATTGAAATAATAATATCGATATCAAAATATCAATAACCTTGTGACGTTAAATATCAAATAAAAAAAAAAATCGAAATTAAGATATCAATTTTGAATTATTGAAACAAAAGTATTAACATCGTATTATTAAAATATTAACATTGTTATCAAAATATCAAAATTAAGATATCGATTTTGAATCAATGAAACGAAAGTATCGATACTGAATTGTCGAAATAATAATATCAATATCGAATTATCAAAACAAAGATATCGATATCGAAATATCAAAATGAAAATATCGATTTTGAAATATTAAAACGAAAGTATCGACATCGAATTATCGAAATAACAGTATCAATATCGATTTATCAAAATAAAAATATCGATTTTGAATCATTAAAACGAAATTATCGATATCGAATTATTGAAATAATAATATCGATATCGAATTATCAAAATAAAAATATCGATGTCGAAATATCAAAATGAAAATATCGATTTTCAATCATCAAAACGAAAATATCGATATTGAATTATCGAAATGAAAATATTGATGTTGAATCATTAAAACAAAAGTATCAACGTCGAATTATCGAAATAGAAATATCGCCATCGAAATAAAAATATCGACATCGAAATATCGAAATTAAGATATCGATTTTGAATTATTGAAACGAAAGTATCAACATCGAATTGTCGAAATAATAACATCGATATCGAAATATCAAAGTAAATATATCGAGTTTGAAGCATCAAAATGAAAATATCGATATTGCGTCACCGAATAATCACTTAAATTTCTCTTCCTCAAGCATGATAGTTCTGAATGATAAAAAATTCATACTTCCATTCCAAAATCTCATTTCTCACCACTTCCTGGGTAAATCAAAGGTGCAAGGTGTTCCAAGTTCATTACCCCCCTAAATTTGATACCTGACGAAACAGAGGCAGAACCCTAATTCGGGGGGATCGCTTGATAGCACAAGTCCATATCGCCAGAATTTCACGCCCGAGCTTCCTCTGGTACATCTTCAGCAAAAAGTTCATGTTCGCATCTCCGACTACATCCTCTTTGAGGTATCGCTTTGTGGATAATCTGTAGCAACGCTATTAATACCGGGTGTCTTCCAACCCGCGCCCGACGACCATAGAAAAAACACGCACCTCCGATACCAGATATCGGCGAACGGGTTAAGACATTCTGGTAGACCGGTCGGTAAACGTTTAAGCAGCGCTCAGCGCTGGTTAGGTAGCCTCGAACAGGAGTGGTGGTACTGGTCACAGGTGGGGCCGAACGGCAGGGTCAGGTAAAGTAGCATCGAGCGTGATAAGCACCGCGAAACGCCGTACTCCAAAGCCTCCACCATACAGCTTCTCACGCCTTGTGCGCTTGTATTGGTACATACGGCTTTCTTTCTCGCACACCTTATCCAACACACCACACCTCGTCCTCACCCATCTCCATCTTCGTCTCGCTAATCCTCAGGTATACGTACCTGTATCTCACTCCTCCTACCCGCGCCAACATATTTCTAGCTTCGTACACCTCACGCCCTCGCCTCGTCCGAACTCCTTACATGCCACTTTATCCCGCATCACGCACGTAGCCACCGCCAGGTAGCAGTATTGTCGAACTAATCGATCTTCTCGCTCGATCACACAGTGTACGCGGATATGTACGTTTCAACCGTTCGTGTAGTTTATGCTCCTTCTCGCCTCTTGTTCGGTTTTACGTTTCACTCTGTGATTTTTTCCACCTCCGCTTCGATCGCCTTTGAAAAAGTGCCGAATAAGTGAACGAAATCGCGAATTCGCGATTCGATTAATTTTTCGCGACCGTGTTGCTCTTTCTTTCGCGAGTTTCCGCGCCTAGCGCGTAGTTCGCGGGTTTGTTATGCGATTATCATCGCGATGTGTTCAGTGCGCCGCTTCCATCCAACAACCGAATTGAACGCTCATCTCTTGAGAGCCGCCTGGACATAGCCGAATTTCAACGAAAGGTAACCCGAAATTTCTCATTTTTCCAGCGCCTCTTACCTCTTACGCAATACGCGAAGAATCGCAAGACGCTCTTCGTTGCCTACCTTTTCCCATCATCCAATTTCCTACACTCTCGCGACCGGATGTAATTCGCTGAGAATGACCAACGGTATCTGCTAATGTCTCTTGGGCGAAATATTTCAACGTTTCCTGGAAGCCTATTTACGTGTTTTCGGGTATTCACCGAATCGATAGTACTTTCGAACCGAGTCGACCTACAAATACATTGTTCACGATTCGAGTCGCTTTCCGAGACGTTGAGATAAGGCACATTCTGCCAGCAATTCTTATCGCTTTGGGTGTCGTATGCTCGCAATCGCTGATCCGATGAGGTCATAAATACCAAGTCTCAGAGGTTCTTGATCTTTTGTCTTCATTTAACAACAATGCTTTCCACACAATTGGCACATTTTCGCTGGCCCCGGTCTTCTCATACGTCGACCCTCGAAGAAAAATGGCTTGGAAATCTAACATAAAGCCATTCTCGATATCCTTCGAACAACTCCAGCTTACTTGTAAAGCCTTCTTCTCAAAGACTCGCGCCTCTTTGTTGTATTTCACTAGAATGCAACTATTTTTTATATACGTAACTCATTTTAAACTCTTTTCGAACGAATCAAATGGACACTTTTTACTACACTAATGCGTTTTTCCGTGAAATTAAGAACTCCCAAAGCCCAAATCGATTGTCGATAGCAAGAACTTCTTTTTAACACGATTGTTATTTATTAATTTAAAAAAAAAATCAAAATAAGCAGAAAAAGTATTCTTAATTAAGTTCCTGATTCGATCAATATTCATGCAAATAACAAGCAGATGATTAGAGGGGGTGGGGGGATTTCGCAAATTATTAAAATAATAAATAATTATAGGTATAGTAAATACGGAAATTTTCAAACTCCAGTATTTTCATACAAATTTTCAATTTTTAATTTCAGGAAGAAAAAATCAAACAACCAGTGTTTTATAAAAAATTTCATAAAAACCATTTTTTTGGATCAGTTCTCATTTTTCTGCAAATCAACTTTTAAAACAGGATTGTTTTTTTCATCACGTCGTGCTTTGCGTAATAAACTTACACTTCCGATATTGAGAACCCCTGCCCTCTCTTCCTGTCGTTAATGTAATTAATTGTTATCGTTATTTTTTCAATTCTTACCTTCTCCATTTTCTAGTTGACTGGTCCGACTGTTCTTGACAAAAAAAAACGTTTTCAAATGAGAAACTGATTCGTGAAATCACCTAAAGAATAACTTTTCTTCGTATTTTCTTACAAAACAAAATAAAAAAAAAACAAAATAATTCCATGAAGATCATGGCAACGATTATTCTTTCTTATTTTCCAATTTAATTAATTTTCTTTCTAACGTGGTTTGTTTTTGTCCATTCTATAAAATTTAAAGCGAATTTTTCATCAAATTTTGGTGATTTTGAAGAAATAATTTGACAAAAAAAGCTGATTATTTTTAATAGAAAAAAAAGATGTATAATGAACTAATTTTTTAGGAAAATTGATTCGTTCAAACTCTGAAGTCTCATTTCAATTTTCTTCTGGGTCATTTTTAGAATTACATTTCATTTAATGAAAAAAAAATTACAAAATTTATAATAAATTACTTGATAAGTCGAGCCAAAAGTCCGAAAATGATAGAAATGCTCAAAAAATAACAAGACCAAAAAAAATTTTGAGTCCAAAATTGAAAAAAAAGTGCAGTTCTTTAAAAACCACAAAACATTGTTGAAACTTGTAACCCTTTATTTTTCCACTTTTTATATGATTTTTAAGCAATTTTGAGCAGACTTTTTATTCTTGAATTGAATTTCTGAAAAAAGTGATTTTCCGATGAAAGAAAAATGACCGAGAACTGAACACTAATCTAGTCATCAAAAAACTGATCCACCATCACTGCGCACTTTTTCATTACAAACAATAAATCAGCGTTTGGGGGCTCGAAATAATCGAAATTTTTGAAATCGAAAACTTATCATTACTTCAAGCCTTATTCGAAATCTTTACTCAAATTAATGAAATACAAAATATCTTAAGGACTGGAAGGAATAGAAAAAAGAATTACCCTCCAAAATTTACTCCTCTCAATTCCCTTCAATTTTTATCAAGATCATTTTTTTATAAGGTCACTCTTGGTTCACAAGAAAATCCCAATAAAGAATAACAGACAAAAATGAGAAAAAAACACTCAAATTATTCACATGAGCAAGAATTTTATTTCTTATTTCCATGATTTTTGTCCGATTTGTAAGATTACTACAAAACAGGGGCAGGGAAAAGCATCTTGTAGATGGACAGTCAATCTTAGGTACAAACTGTAGGTACAGGAATTACGGGGACTCAAAGGGGGTAATTTTTTGAACTTAAATTTCAGCATTTATCTCCCTCAAAAACTTCTTTCATATCTATTAATAAATTTGCGTACGCGCCGCACAACTCCAACTCAAAGCAGATCGACCTTGCTTCCACATCTGCAAAATGGCCCCCGCAGCGTTATCACCCGTATACTTTACCTCCTTTACCAAATATTTATAGGTAAATACCACGATACAGGGTCGAGTAAACGAATACGAGCTGCGAGTGGTGTACGCGTACATACTCGAATCGAACAAATTACATTCGTATATCGACTCCGGAGATCTGCCCTGTTTCGATGCCCGTCGTTCGTAATCGTTTAATTTTATCGCGCGTACGTTGCGTACGTGCATTATAAACCAGTTTGCGGAGGCTATTCGATTCCAACCTCCCGGTACATAGCTCGATTTATAAATAATAATTTCGGAATAATTTAAATTTCAAATCTTGCTCTCGGGGCGAATCACCGATCGGTATTTTCACTTTGTGAATTCGAGAGTCGCACGCGATCAATGAGCGTTGTCGCGTCCCCGAGCTCCATCGTTGTTTGGCACTCGACATATCGGAGATGTCGACCGGGTTATTTCTTACGGCGCCAAGACCATTAAAACTCGTCAATGTGTCTTGGCGTTCGTCATCGAACGCGCATAAAAACGTTAATCCAATCAGATATAGCTTATTAAAGGAGAGAAAAAAACCGAGCGAAAATCCTAACGATTTCCGTTATTCGTCTACGAACTCACACACGCGCACCACCGGGCGTTTATTAAATCGCCCAAACGCATAAAACCTGTCACCTACGAGCCAGGTCGCGTATAGGACTCGCGGTCAACGAAGTAATCAAAAACTCGAAGCTAAATCTCGTTAAAACTTCTAGAACTCGGAAACTACGTACGAATCCCCGAAGCGAAATATCTGCGGAGGAGGATCCCGATATAACGTTCGGTAAAGCACGTGTAATTCAAAACTCGTGACCGAACGCGCCTCCAAACCCCTCCCGAAACTAGATCACTAATTTCAACGTTTTACAGGATCACCGGACACGATGCCGCGATCCACGCCATCCACCCCAGGTGCCAGCGACGATCCTCAAATCGGCTCCAGTTCCTATCTAATGCACCGCACCGAATCCACGTCAGCCTTCGTGCCGGTAGTGCCATCCAGAGCCATGCATCTCTATCGCCCATCCAACGACAACATCGTCGCGATGATGGCCGACAAACGAAAGGAGCTCGCGTTACGCGAAGAAGCGGCCAATGTAGCGGCCGCTCATGCCGCAGCCGCCGCGATGCTCTTGCCGTTACATCGGCCCTCCGGACCACCGCCGCCACCCGGATTACTCGACGCGTTGCCCGGCAGCGCCGCATACAGTTCCTCGAATCTGTTTCCTACCGGTGCCAATCCGGCCGCTTTTCCATTTCCCGGCACTAGTTCGGCTATTTTTCCTCCTACCGGAGCCACACACGCTAGATTGCTCAGAGCACCTGGACGCGCTTCCAGACCCAAGAAACAGTTTATTTGTAAATTCTGCAATCGACAATTTACCAAGTCGTACAATCTGCTTATACACGAACGAACTCATACCGATGAACGACCATATTCTTGTGATATTTGTGGCAAAGCTTTTCGAAGGCAGGATCATCTCAGAGATCATAGGTGAGTAAATAATTCAATTTTTGTTTTTCTGCCTAACCTTACCTAACCTAACCTAACCTTACCTAACCTTACCTTACCTAACCTATTTTTTTTAAGTCGACAAAGTAAGGAGTTATACAGCTGTACATAGTAAATCCCTCACTACTAGCGTAATGGATATACATCCATTAGCTTTCGGATTCTTGGGATTATTTTCTTAATGAGAAGCCGCGAATAATAAATCCCTCACTACTAGCGTAATGGACTTTCCCCCTCTTTGCATCCATTAGCGTTCGGATTCTTGAGATTACATTTACATAAACACGGTTTATGATACATTAATTATATATCTGGGATAAACGACAATCCATCTCATCACATCTCGAGTTCATCTCTCGCTACAGAACCATAAAAATTCGTATTATAATCTACTTCACTTAGCCACCGCTTACATGAGCGCGCTGCGTGAATCCATCATATCACAACTCTATCCGAGAAATTAAATCAAGCGGCATCTTTGTAATGCCCTCGAAGGTACATCATTTTCCCATATGAAACCAATCCACAGTGGCACATTCGATGGCCGTCGCAACCCGATTTTAATACAAACAAGACCGACCATTTCAAAATATAACCCTCGCCATATCTATCACTGTCTCATTTCGTATTTAAAATTAAATCGTCTTCGGCTGCTTGAATTCTAAACGAGCAACCGCTTTAGTATTCTCCATGCAGTTGGACGAATCAAATAAATGATCGTAATTTCTCACTGCCAATTAAAATAGAGATGGAAAAAACCTCAGATTTATATTTCTCGTTCGACCACCACCGCATACCGAGTCCATTAACGTCCATCTTCGTATTAATCACACTACGCGTATATGAAGGAAAAAAAAACCAGCGCTACAGCTTTGGCCCGCACTAGTCGACGTTTCGCTGCGTAGAAAATACACAGCAACATTCGACAGGAAAAAATTTTGATTGAAACGTGTCCAAATATAACCAGTTTACTTCGTTAACATTCGATTTCTGATTCGCGTGTCTTCAACATCGCTGGCGTCTTTTTTCAACGCAATTATGTCAAATGTCATCGCGATCGCGTGCAACTTTCTACCTCTCGATCATCTCCGCGTATACATTGTTGGTAGGCAACAAGGAAGACGTAAATATGTAAATAACACTCCCAACGCGTACTACGTCTCAACGCGATTATGCAAATTTCGCGTAATTTTTTCCACTAATCGCCACCGCGCGTACAAAAATTACTTTTAATGTTTAATTACCATGATAACAAATACGCGCTAATGAGCGCCGACGACGACGTGATTTTGCTAAATGGCCTCGCAACGATTAGCGCGCTTCGCTAGAGATTATTTGCAACAATACTCAGCGATTAATTAAGACCCTCGAGGGGTTTTTCTCTCATCGTCGGTCGTCGTTGCTCGATCTTCTGTCGATTTTTACGCCATTTAGTTTTCCTAATTGGACAACTCATCGACGTTTAATTACTTCGAAGTAATGTAACATGCGAAATATCGTTAATCGTATGGTCAGCTTGCTAATAAGCTCGCCTCGAGTGAAACTAATAACCTCCTGTTTTGACGCGCAGGCTTCGTGGATTAAGATGATCATCCGGATGCCATTAATCCTTCACACAAAGGCTTCGATATTTCAAATCATTGGAACCGGTTACACATCCAAGCATTCCTAAAGCAACTCTGAGAACGCTAATTTTCTGTAATCAACTCCTGGACTATGAGGACATGATCTAAATACTACCTCTACTCCAAACCAACTATAACCCGAAGAACGCAATCACCTCTTCCTCGTTCAAACTCATCCTGTGTACTGGAAAACCCATTTCGATACCATTCCTACACTTTTAATTAGGTGCAAAGCATTGGAATCCTCAAAACTCAAGTTCAAAGTCACCCCTCTCCCGTTCAAACTCACCCCATATACGAGAAAACCCATTCCAGTACCTTTCCTATACTTCCAATTCCACTTAAGGCATTGGAAAACTCAAAACTCAAGTTCAAAGTCACCCCTCTCCCGTTCAAACTCACCCCATATACGAGAAAACCCATTCCAGTACCTTTCCTATACTTTCAATTCAACTTAAGGCATTGGAATCCTCAAAACTGAAGTTCGAAGTGACCCCTTTCCCGTTCAAACTCACCTCATGCACTGGTAAAACCATCTCAGCACCTTCTCTGCACTTTAAATTCGATGTAAGACATTGGAACCTTGAAAACTCGATTTCGAAGTCGTCCCTTTCTCGTTTAAAACTCCATCTGCTTGAAATACCACCTCAGAACCATTTCAGTCGTCATCTACTCATCTCAACGTCATCTTCGCACCCCCGAACATACACACCTCGCAACTGCAATTAGCTACACCGAGACGAAACCGCATCCACGCTTCAACAGTAGCAACCTCGGTACGATTTTCCGCTCCATTTCATCGTGCGCCAACCGAATCTCGCCGTTGCGTATTATGGTCGAGAACACCTCCAATAAAACGACATAGTCCGGGTTGCAATCCGTTTCACATGAATTGATCACAACGAGAACACGCCGCGGTGGCGGCCACGCTCGTAAATCGCGTGTATACACGACGCCGCCTCTACATCAACCGATCCAATTCCCATAATCTCGATTCAATTAGCGAGAAATTTTTACAGCTTTTTTTAACGTCGATCGTTACGAGTCCTTGTCCAACAATTCCGTCGCGGTTCCGGCCAACTAAGTAGGAGCATTCGGGTCATCTCGAACGAGCCGACCGAACGAACAAAAGATCCGCGGAGCGTTTACGATCCTCCAACGGTGCCTTCGCCTTCGCTGCCTCTCCAAACGCATTATCGTAAATCCCGCGCGACACGATTTTCAAAACCGAAAAATCCCACTTGGCGTATTCGCGTGATCATTTCACTCAACCGAATTCATCGCGTTGCGCGGTTCATTAATCCTCGTCACGAGGCATCAACTCCCGGTCAACTTAACCTTCAGCTGCGCGTCTCCGGCTACTCGCAGCGTACTCGTGATTCTTCGCAACTCTTCCGGGCTCCGCACGCGAAATTCCTCCATTGCCATAAACGTCGAGCGAAACAGCCGAATCACGACGTATACGACGACGCAACTCCGTACTTGTTCCTTCATCCATTAACACCTCCTGCCCCCTCGTCCGCTTCAGTATTACCGCACAATACGCGGCGACATAAACCGCACACGTACATATCTCACGACCCCGCCGATGACACGAACCTCTGTACGCAAATTCACCATGAACCACGACAGCCGACTCGTAGAAAACAATTTTCGTCATTATCTTTCGATATCGTACCCCGCCTCCCTACATCTACCTCGTTCTTGCCACCTCCAGAACCATCATTGTCGTATTTCGTATCTTGTTCAACAGGTACATACAATTTTTTTCTTGCAACGTTACTTCTTACCTTTTTTTTAATAGTATAATTAACTCGCCTTATTTTCCTGCTTCCGCTAATAAAAAGTGTCCTTAGTTGACAACTTCGTACGTACTACACAAAGTATTAAAAAAATATTAAAAAAAAAACTTTTTTAATTAACCAGTTACACGTATACGCACGGAGCTGGTACCTGCGTTGTTTCCAATTTTTACGATTACGATCGATAAAAGTAAGAAAAAAGAGGGAAAAAACATAACGTGTGTTGGATATTCTCTCATACGACGCGGAGTTTTTTTTATGGCTGCTTGCATCGCTCCCGCTTCCGAGACCTTTTCAGACACCTTGTTTCGTGTCTTCTGTGGAAATATAAAATTTAACTCGACCCGAGTAATTACTTCTACGTTACTTTAAAATGGTTACTTTTCTTGTCCGAATTACACCCTCGAATGTTTTTGTTTTGATTATTTTTACGATCTCGTAGTTTACTCGTATTTCCCTTGTATGAAGGATTTCCATGAAAAATACCACTTCTTTTTTACGCCGTTTAAACCACCGTCATCGACTTGTTTTTTTCTCAGGTCATTACTGGAGTCAAATAACCCCCAAAAAATTGTTCATGTTCCTATTCACGATCTGCTAATATCCAGTAAGTCCTACGGGTATTTAAATCGATCAAAAAATCGTAAAATTGGTAAAAATGTTTGTTCATCACAAATCTTCCTCAAAAGAAATGAAATGCTACGATTAACTCGAAATTCATCCGTACCCCCCTGTCCCCCTCCCCCGAACCATTTCGGAAATTCAAAAATGAGTTGTTAGCCATATCATTGATCTCAACCTGCTGTAGTCTTATTATATTTTTCAGTGTTTTTTCACAATATTCCATCATTTTATAATTTTTTTCAAGCACTATCTATGCTTATGTTTCTTACGTGATTTTTGGTATTTATTTTCATTTTGTTGAAGTTTTTTAAACATGGTGCCTAAGATTTTTGGACTGAAAATTTTCCCCCTCTTCTACTCCTTTTTCTCCTTAAAGCGAAAAATCACGTTCAACATCTGTTACATACTTCATTCATACTGTATTTTAAGTACTTATTCTTTTTACAGAAAAACAAAATTTTACTGTGAGGAATTTTCTTCGATTTTTTTTTTATATTGTAATTGACAGAAAATCAAATCCCCTCCCTAATCACCGCAGGAACAACTCCAGCAGCGGTCCTGTTTGTGTAGTTGAATGTTCAAGTAGAATTATCCATGCTTCCATTTCTTTGCAAGTTTAAATTATTTTCAAAAAGCGATTACATTCTCCTCCCTTTCCTCCCTTCCCCTTCCCTCAAAGCAGAAAACAAAATTTTTATGGTTTATTATAAATTTAAGAGGTATCATTCCAAAAAGCAATTTTTATGGCAAAATTTTCTCTATTAAACTGACACTTTATGGTACAATTAGGGAGTGAGGGCCAAGAGAGAAGGGGGAGGGGGGATGTTGATTAAACAAAAATTAAGACTAAAGCAAAAATTGCTTGTGTTGCACATAATTTGAAAATAAATTAGAGTAAATTAAAAAATATGCATATTAATACTATCATCCTCAATTACTCGTTTTCTGAAGTTTTATTTTTTTTATTGAAAAATGCCATTTTTATGCTATTTTCTGATTAATATTTCCTAAATACGAGATACAAGATTACTTCGAACGAAATTTTGGGTAACGAAAGCTTACAGTAAGTTGTGCACCCAACTTTGAGAGGAATTCGTTGACGCATTTCACTTATGACACATTCGAAGACCTTTTTACAACGCTAATAAATTTATAGACTTTACTTGGAGGTAAAATTCAGGAACCTTTAGTACATTCTTCAATTGAATTGGTTGTAAATAATCGAGTCAAATTTATCACATGTTTTTTTTCTGTGCTTTTCAAATCCCATCAACACTTTCCGGTCACCTAAAAAAACCCTTGAAATGTTTCAGAATTTCTCCTTTTATTTATTCCATGTGTACTCAAGATGGGCCCTTTTCCCAGCATCGATCTTTCTCCGAATCGATCCTACGAGGAAATCCCACCCTTGGACCTTCGCTTTGTTTACACAACACGATGCATTTTTCTGGCACGACCACGATATCGGCGTTGAAATCGCACTAACCCTTTTCTCGGCTCCGTGATATCCTTCCGTCTACTTTATTTTCTCACAATTTCTAAAGAAAGAAAACTCCATTCCAAAACACTTGTTCCAATATTTAACGCATGACTCATACATTGTTATGTACGCGTCCGTGGAATAATAAATCAACCGATGCGAGACCTCAGTACAATACCCACAATATGCATTACACGTATTACCAAACTTACTACTACGCAATACATCACTTCGTTTGGTGGCTTCGAGACATCAACGAAGACGTTCTGGCACCTACGAATACAACGCATGAGGCGGAGGTACTTGCTACCTTTGTGCTTTGATTTTTTACACGCGCTTATTGTTTTATATAGGCCACATCTTGTTAATTCCAAAATAGTTGCAAATTTTGAGAATTTCTCAACACCGAAAGCCTGCACGCAGTCCACACTCGATCAAAACAATCCGCGAATATATCTACTTTCAATACAAAAGACCATCTCGCATCTCGTACGAGAAAGGAGAGTAAAAAACATAGAAGTTATTTCAAGGCTAACCAGCAGTGCTTTGCACTCCGAGTCACAAGCCGGCTCGACTAGATCTTTGTGTAGTACGACCAAGTAGGAACCCTTTACCTGTATCTAGTTTGCATCCGATATCTCAGGGCTTCTCCTTCGGCCTTCCGTTTCGCTTCATCGGGCCGCATTTCACGACCGTTGAAATTTCAACGCGCTCGAACGCTCGTAAAAACCCGCAAGTCGTGCGGCGGCGAAACACGGTAACCTGCTACTGCTCCTCGTGCCACATCATGAGAACCCCTGAACGCGCTTCGTCGTATTAATTATAATACCAAACCTTACCAACGAACAGATAACATCACGGACATAATCTCATCCTATGTTCGCTGCGCATACGAAACCAGCAGAAAAAGGCCTTTTACGAGGCATTTTTTTCGCCAGACTCGTCCGCCGCTACTTTAACGTCAAATAAGTAAACCGAGTAGAATTATGGTTCCACCGAATACAATAGAATCGGTCTGTAAAAAAAAAAAGAAACATCGCGTAAACCAGTTCTCCAGCAGTCCGAACTCTTTCGGTAATCTCGATTTTAAATCTCTTCTCGCAGTGTAATTTATTGTTTTAAAATGTCGACTGGAAATTTACGCTTTTTACTACCGTTTCCCCCGTCCCGTCCCCCCGCGCCAACGCGCGTTTAACAAAGTATACATTCGCGGTCGTCGTCTCGCGTTTTCGGAGCAGCTTCGAAACCGAGATTTTCGATGTTTTCGCGTACTCCGGAGCTCCGCGCAGAGTTCACGAAACCTCTTTCGATGTTCCACCAGGAGGTCTCTTCGGTAACTCCGGCAATCATCTTTCATTCGCGAATTCAACTCATCAAGACAACGTTTCAAACATCTCTCGATGAAGCGAGAGAGATGTACGTGAATTATTGCGTCGACAATACAGCGGCGTTCGTCTTTTAATCTCGTCCTCGAACGTGGTCAATTTTACCATATTCGATTGTTCTTTTGTATAACTTCGGTATTATTCATGATAACGCGATTGTCGAAACACCAAGACGAACCGGAGCCCGGATTGAGTTACATTTAAAAGTCATACGTAGCTTGGAGCGATACAACGCACGAATTAGGTTGTTTTAAAAACGTATCACGCGTTGAATATTTCGTTACATAGGTTCGCTTGGCATCGTTTTTTTTCGCCTGATAAGATAACCGAGGTGTATTTCGTCGAAGGATCTTCGTATCGGTGCTTACTTTGGTCGCGATAAAAAACGCGTATCGCATTTTAAGGGACGTCGTCGAGTTTACTGTGTAAGAAATGGTCGTGTCGAAAACGAAGGGGGTATTTTTCCGATGGGGATGGCGCGAATGAAGATTTAACCACGATAAAGTTATCTACTTGGTTGAAGATTTTATGAGGTGTACTCCGCGGTGTTGCCAGGTTTATGAAGAGCACAGAAAATTAAAAATCTCTCGAGATATTCTCAATAAATGGAATAACGTCGACAAAGTGTCCTCTTTTTTGCGAAAAATAACAAAATTCTTGTTCGGTACGAAAATAAGATTAAAATTGGAATAATAGATCGTTTGCTATGTTGCCATATTTAAGAAAGCGTTCTAAACTTACAACAGATGTTTCAAGTACGATTTTTCCACGTTCAAATATCGATTAATTTGTCGCATTAATTTGAGAAAATTTAAATATCATGAAACATGATTTCGCGACGCGCATGAAAAAGTTCAAAAAAATTAAAGAATTGAAAAAACTATAGACAAAAAATGAAAATCGACAAATAAATATGACAAAAAATAAAAATTTTGTAAATAAAATTATAAAATCGTAACAAAAATACCAAAATTGTGTAAAAAACACACGATTAAAAATTGAAAAACCCATAAAAAACGATAAAATATTTCTACAAACAATGCAAAAAGCATCAAAAAGTTCGAAACAACATCAAATTTAGGTTCAAACTGAAATAAAAAAATTAAAAAACCATGAAAAACGATTGAAAATCCTTAAAACAATGCAAAAAAAGCAAAAAAACACAAAATTCATATAAAAAAGTGATAAAAACATTAAAAAGCCTAGAAAACCGATTTAAAAAGCCTTAAAACAGCAAAGTAACGTCAAATTTGTATGGAAAACGAAATAAAAACATGAAAAACGATTATAAATCTTTAAAACCGTGCAAAAAGAGCAAAAAACACAAAATTCACGCAAAACAGTGATACTTAAAAACATTAAAAAACCTGTAAAACCGATTTAAAAAGCCTTAAAACAGCAAAGTAACGTCAAATTTGTATGAAAAACGATTAAAAAAATCCTTAAAACCGTGCAAAAAGTGCACAACAACACAAAATTTATGTAAAACAGTGATAAAAACATTACAAAACCTAGAAAAACCAGTTAAAAAGCCTTGAAACAGCAAAATAACGTCAAATTTGTATAAAAAACGTAATAAAAACATGAAAAACGATTAAAAAATCCTTAAAACCGTGCAAAAAGTACAAAATAACACAAAATTTATGTAAAAAACGCGATAAAAACTTTAAATAACCTAGAAAAACGATTTAAAAAGCCTTAAAACAGCAATATAACGCCAAATTTATGTAAAAAACGAAATAAAAACATGAAAAAACCATGAAAACCGATTGAAAGGGTCTTAAAACCATGCAAAAAGTGCGAAACAACACAATATTTATGTAAAAAACGTGATAAAAACTTGAAAAAACTTGGAAAAACGATTAAAAAGCTTTAAAACCGCAAAATAACACTAAATTTATGTAAAAAAACGAAATAAGAACATGGCAAAACCGCGAAAAACGAATAAATATGCCTAAAAACTGTGCAAAAACCATGTAAAAGTGCGAAATAATACCACATCATGTAATAAAACGTGATAAAACCTTGAAAACACCATGAAAAACGAAGAAATAGGCCTTTGAAACGGCAAAAATACATCAAAATTGCAAAATAACGCCACATTTTTGTAAAAAACATGACAAAAACTGAGAAGTTACATCAATTTTGTGGCATTTTGCAATTTTTAATGTAGTTTTGCTGTTTTAAAGCATATTTTATCGTTTTTCAGGGGTTTTTCACGATTTTACGTGGTTTTTTAGATAAAGTTAGTAATATTTAGTTGTTTTAACGCGTATTTAATCATTTTTTATGGGTTTTTCATGTTTTTCGCTCGTTTTTTACATGGTTTTGGTGTTATTTTGCTGTTTTAAGGCTTTTCAAATCACTTTTCATGGTTTTTTAATGTTTTTATTTCGTTTTTTACATAAATTTAGCGTTATTTTGCTGTTTTAACGCTTTTCAAATCGTTTTTCATGGGTTTTTAACGTTTTTAATTCATTTTTTACATAAATTTGGTGTTATTTTGCTGTTTTAAGGCTTTTTAAATCATTTTTCTAGGTTTTTTCGAGTTTTTAACACGTTTTTTACACAGTTTTGGTGTTATTTTGCTGTTTTAAGGCGTTTGAAATCGTTTTTCATGGGTTTTTAATGTTTTTATTTCGTTTTTTACACAAATTTAGCGTTATTTTGCTGTTCTAAAGCTTTTTAAATGGTTTTTTAGGTTTTTTCAAGTTTTTAGCTCGTTTTCTACATAGTTTTGGTGTTATTTTGCTGTTTTAAGGCGTTTGAAATCGTTTTACATGGTTTTTTAATGTTTTTATTTCGTTTTTTACATAAATTTTGCGTTATTTTACTGTTTTAAGGCTTTTAAAATAGTTTTTCTTGGTTTTTTCAATTTTTTACCACGTTTTTTACATAATTTGGTGTTATTATGCAATTTTTGACGGTTTATTATTGTCTTATGTCATATTTCATGGATTTTCGAATTTTCATCATGTTCTTTCGGAATTTAAAAATGTTTTTTTTTCTAAAGAAGACCTTAATTTGCCAAAAACTGTTACAATTAGTTCGAAAAAACACAGGAAACTAAAAACACATCATTTTGGCTCCAAACAAAGGAGACATCTAACAAAAGCCGTTTTTACTATGTTGCCAAACGTCTGAAAATTAATGAAAAAATCACACTTATATGAACGTATTTTCAAAAATGGAAATTGCATAATGTAATGTTTATGGGTAACTAACCAATTAAACGCAATTTTGGAACTAGATTTGTGATATTCGTCTCCCACAGCGTTGCCACTTGTACGAATTGAAAATACAGCAACAAAATTCTCAATTTTATGACACCATGTCACTTTTACTAAATTACACTAATTCTTCTAAATAATCTTGCCACCCAAAACTGCAATCGATTACCTCGCAGGAAACTTATTTATTCAAGAATATAGGCTCAGTATAAAAAACCAAATCATTCCACATCCTTCTTCGGTAGTTGCTTTTGTTACGATCTCGATTACCATCCGGTGGCACTTACTACATACACGCCTTTCAATTACCCCCCGACACCGTAGATAACCTCGGTATACAAAACCACCACCAAATGTCACCTGTACGCGCATCAACCAAATAACCACAACGTACATTGTACATCCTACCCCGCCTCTATACCAAAAAAATCACGCATCAAAACAAAAAATCACCATCGAAAAACCGAAATCGTATAAAAATGGGCGTACACCGCGACCGATCTCCGTATCCAGTGTAACTCGGGGGATGGTACAGCTACTTGTTGCGGCTTCCAGTTATTAAGTCAGCTCCGGCAGGTGGCTTAGTAACTGACACAGATTGAAGAGGGTTCTTCCTCATGAACCAGCCTTCGTCTCGAGGGATACGTGATTTTTTCGTGTTTTTAACAACAACAACAACAACGCCGCGAAGGGGTAAGAAACACGACCTTTAACGCAGGAATTCCTTCTTGTTTACGATTTATACTTCCATTTTGATCGTATTTCTACCTGATTGAGATGTACTTTTTCCCTTGGAAAAAATGCTTCGCTGAAGCAAACACGCGTTAATAACGATCTCCCGTCACGAAATGAAATTCTACTCTATTTGATACGCTTCTTAAGCAACTCCAGGACTCCAGCTCGAACGACGTGTTAGTCTATCCACTTGAAATACCCATTTTCCGCCTTCCTTTTTTCAATTAAACCAACCATAGATGCTGGTTGATTTGAAACGTTGAAGTGGTGATCGACCGTTCGACCTCGATGATTTTCGATCATCTTCGTCGTACGCTCGAAGACATTAACCGACAAAAATTCCTACGTCCATCTTCGGCGAACGAGACATCATCGTACAGCTCGTAATACCGTTACCACATCTTATCTGACCAATACCATCAAGGTATCACGATGTCAGTGCCGAATATATAGGTAATGTCGAATTTCAAGGCCTCGACGATCAACGAACTTGATAATTCGCCATCGAACGCGCACAAATCATCGCGTCGTTTCGACGACGATGACCAGCATATTCTCGCGAACAATACGATCTCGTGTTTGTTTACAAAATCACCTCCACTGAATGTACTTTCACCGAAACACCCCCATGCGTTCATCCCTCGACCATTAATAATTTTCGCGCATCCTCCCCTGGCGCAATCCTTTCTCTCAAACAGCCTCCAATCGGCCTTGTATCATTTATCTCCAACTAATGATATCCTCTGTTCGGTGGCCCGAGCGTATTCTGTCACTTATACACAACCTAAAAACCACTTTCGCGACAAATCACCAGGCGGTCCGTATTTGGCAGGCCACCTCTCACTCCTTCCTGCTTCAGCCGAACGCCGGAGTTTCCACCGATATGAAAAATTAACATGTCGCCGCCACCGCGACTCGATTAATCCCTCCGTACGCTCTTCGGTCGACATTTACGAGCTATTAAAATTATTAATTCGACGTTCGGTTCCTTTGATGTGGTCCGCTTCCCATAAACCAGAACCAGACGTTTATTATGATTTATTAAACGTTGTTTCGGCTTTTTTCTCCGCTTTTATACGAATTAATCGACTCGAATATAGTTTTAATTCGAAAATATATATTCTATTTTCAAGTACGAATATGGTTCGGCAGCATAGACGAGTTCCCTCCTCTCATCTCTTCGTCCTCTCTCTAGCTCCAGCGTATCATCTTGAATCACTGTATCTTTCGCGTGAAAACACTTCCCCAGAAAAGGTTCGTTTCTACGATTTACAAAAATACCATTTACCAAAGACCACTTTTCGTTGTAACTGTCAACTGAAGCATTTATTATAAGATACTCTCACTTGATCACGTCTCCGACGCAGCCTTTCTCGTCATCGATAATTATTTGTCTCTCTTGGTGTCAAAATCCCACCCAAAACTCGAAACAGTTTCGTTTTCTCCATTTTCCTTGAATTCGTGTCAGGTCCTTGTCCTATGAACGTGTACCCCACCAAGTTCTCATTTATTTACGTGATTTTTCCTTCGGCAACGAGAATATATTTGAATAATTTGGCTATTTCGTAAAAAAAAAGCGAATAACAAAAGAAACAGGGCACGTTTTGTCTAGGAAACGAAAAAAACGATTAATTTTAATCACATAACAACACCTATTCAGTGATTTTCAAATAATTAATCAACCAGAGTTACGAAGATTTTTGTACAAAACGAGACTGAAATTTACCTTGATTCCAAAAAATTTTTTTTGCGGGAGAAAATCTTAAGGAACATTTAAATATTAAATTTTAGGACAATAATTTGAATATTATTAAATAAAGAGACGATTTTTTTAATTAACAGACGTGTAATTGTTTCATTATTTGAATTTTACGCAAAAAAAAATTTATTTACGAGAAAATTTATAATAACTAAAAATATTCTCGATAAAATTTTCAACAAACAACGAGCGTACTCGACGTGATTTTTCTGAAAATTGCTCCGAAATGTTCCGCAGACGCTCTCTTTAAAATTAAAAAAAAATGTTTTGAAGAATCTGACATAGGATGGTTGCGAGGGGGGGGGGAATTCAACGCATGAAAAAATCATCGACTAATATCTACAATTTTAAAATAATCTTATTTATATTTTCACATTTGATTAAATCTTCCTTTAAGGTTTGATGATTTTTATTTTTTAATTCGTGAATTTTCATAACTAAAATATTTTTATTTCAATTTACCTTTCGTCAATTCTTCAAAAAAAAAATTCCAATTTTTCAATCGACTCATTACATATTTTCTTTTTTTTTATAGTTGATTATATTTTTCTCATTTTTAGGAATTTTTAAAATAATATTTGCTGAATTAAGCGCATGCCACTTAAAAGTAATGGAAAATTTTTTTCAAGTTTTATATAACCCAACAATTTTGAAGAAACATTTTTGTCTTTCAAATTAAATCATTTTCGAATATTTTTTATTATATTTCTCTACTCGTTGAATTTTTAATAAATATTTTTACTATTTTACATAAAATTCAACTTTTTTCTTCATTCAATTATTTGT
Source organism: Maconellicoccus hirsutus (assembly GCA_003261595.1). Lineage (NCBI taxonomy): Eukaryota > Metazoa > Arthropoda > Insecta > Hemiptera > Pseudococcidae > Maconellicoccus > Maconellicoccus hirsutus. Next base: position 29,203 of record QBDW01000753.1, read on the forward strand.
TTTTTTCATTATTTCCTCAGTTTTTTTTGTAAAGCATTATTTTTTCTTTATTATCATTAATTCATTATTTATGAGACTTCTTAATTTTTGCAATTTTTTTTCATCACTTCCTCAGATTTTTTTTGTAAAGTATTATTTTTTCTTCATTATCATTATTTATGGGACTTCTTAATTTTTGCAATTTTTTTTCATCATTTTCATTAATTTTTAAAATGATTTATTTTTTATTTCTTTGATTTTAGATAATAATTTTTGGTTTGAATTTATAATTATTTTTTCATTATCCATTTAAATGTTATCAACATTTTAGATGTTTTTTTCTCAATTTTTCAAGTTATCATTTTTTTTTAAAATCTCTCATAATTGTACGTATCATTTGTGCATTTTTATTCAGCTTAACTATTTATTTTTTACAATTTCTAGTAATTTAACATAATTTTTTGTTATTTTTTCATTAGTTTTCAATTTTTAATAGATTTTTTTTGGTTCCTAAAATTCATTTATTTAATTTTTTTCCCAACAATTCTCCACTTATCATAGTTTTATTGTAATTTGCATAAAAACCCTTTCTCAAAATAACCTCAAATAACAATTTCACCTTCCATGATTCACCAGCTTTGCTCATCGCATTAATAATACATCTGAGGGGAGGCGACCAAGACAATGAGCTGCGTCGTGATAATCACCATTATGTATTTTCCAATTAATAAACCTCTTTCTTCGATCCTGATCAACTTTCGATCACTATGACATCACCGCTTCGGGAAATCCGCTCTGCTCGTTGTTTCCACCATAACACCGCAGATTAGCATCAACTCCGTGGAATGTCCACGCCGAAGGCGTTCTTTAGGAGGGATACGAGATAAGACCATACATTAGATAAGACTCGAGCGGCATCCAGATCGAAGACGATCTAGATCATTCCAAAGGTGAACTTGGAGATTACACCATCGCGTTCTCCTCGACTTACATGCTTATTAAACGTATACAATCACATGTACGGTTGACCAGGGCACGAGTGAGTACCTAAATCGCTTTCGGGAGCTGGATTCCATCTCACCACAATGCTCCAAGTCCGATTTACCGCAGAACCTGCGTTAAGCTGTCACCTGTCGAGATATCGCCCGTTCGAACTCGCGTTCAACTTTCTGACGCCTATTCAACTCCTCGTCTACGTTCTCGAGCGCCCTTTCTCGCCATACGTTCGAGGTATTCTCGCATCCTACATAATGCGCATACGCGTCGCGGATTTTCACTTCGTACATAATAGATCCGACAAAACGATCAAGTCGCCTGCTGCCACGACACCTTATAACAGGTTCCAACGCGTAAACGTGTAATTAATTAGCCCATTGTACGCGTAAGGGATGACTAATTAAGCGAGTTTCGTAATTGGATAACATGTCATTAGTACGTCTGGTAGTGTTTGGGTGTAATTTCATAATAATTCCGACCAACCACAACCACCATTCGCTTCGGAAGAACTTCCAACTTGGAAAGCTAACCCGACACAAGGGAGAGGTCACTTGGTCGCGGACGCCGATCTTTTAAATACCTTTTTAAAAATACACTCTCGTACCTTCGATATCTATAATCTAACATATCTGCGTTGAGAAATTCAATTTATCTTCTTTTATATTTATTGCTTTACATTATAAAGAATCCCGAGCTCGGAGCAGCAACACCGTGGACCGGTTTCTTCGGGCTTCGTACGACGAGCGGCGACGTTGCCACAATCCGTTCCCGCACTCCTTCCGCCGCGCCACACTACCGTTACCCATACGTCATATTAATATCGCCTCGAGTTATGCTTTTTTCCATCTAACTCCGCGCACCTCGCATCCTCGTCTTTTTCAAATCGTCTTATATAATTTCTAAGTCTTCCGATGTTCCCACGCGTATTCCCCCTTGCACATCGTAGCTTCCGAGTAATACACCTGTCCACCTATACGAATCCCATACTTCTTTCAAATGTAAACAACCAAGTGGCAACTTGGTAAATGTCAACATACGTCGGCTATAACTTTACCTCGCCGATGACACCTTTCTGATATTTCTTTCACCAATAGCCAACGCACCCAGACATGCCAGACGTACTCGTACGTGTAATATTTCATGCAACCGCATACCTCCTGTCTAATATAGTACTATTCGAGCTTACCTAATAATTAACAAATTACACGCACCAGCCTCTCAGGGACACCGCGCTTCCACCTTGTTTCGGCCCGTTTCGTTCTTTACCTTACAAAAAAAAGAAATAAAACCCGGATTATTCGTTTAAAAGAATTCGATCCGCGTTACAAAAGAGGGGGTAAATTACACCGACCATGTTACGCCACCCTAAGGAGGCTGAAATACCTTTATTACGCGTGTACCGTATCATTACGAAAACCAAACAGCAGGAATAACACGAGCAACGCCATTTATCGGCCTTAAGCGAGGCTGAGGAGGCTCTCAGGGATATCGTAATCGTTGCGGATAGCATAAAGGGGTGTAAAAACTTCGCGAATCGTTTGAAATACTGCCTAAAATTATATACGACGATGTTGAGGAAAAAAATGCGTGAGAATATCATCTAAGATCCTTGAGCGAGGCTAAGGAGCCTGTGAGGGATTCAAATAATATGACGAAATTACGCATCCGGCTAGGAATTCTTCTCGGATCCGTGTATTGTGGTATTATCAAGAAATCCAGGCTAGAAAATTATCCATCAGGTCTGAGGAGATATAAGGAGAACCTGAGTGATAAATATGTGTTGAAGAATCACTTCAAAATATATCGAAGATGACTAAGTATACATTAAACTCTTCCTCGTGACGTGTGAAATATTCGTATAAAGAGAGAATCACGCGACAAGTATTACGTAAAGTTGAGAAAAGCTGAGGACGCTCTGAGTAGAATCTAAATATACTAAAACGACAAAAGAAAAAACCAAAAGCATGAACACGCATCAAACTTCGTGTCATCGCAAAAGAAATCTCCATGAAAATTCAATTACTGAAGCTAAAGCAAGGCTGAGGACGCTTTGAGGAAAATTTTAATCGCGAAAAAACATCACTCGATGGTATTTCATTCGTCGAACTACGTTTAAAAATACTATAGAGTGAAAATAAGATTCAGCATACTTGAGGTGAGGTGGAAATTTGAGGAGGTTGCTTTGAGGAAGACAGTTACCATCCACATATCTCAGAAATTTGGTGAATTTTACTATACAACTCGAAGAACAGGATTAAAAAAGTGCAAATTATCTTCAAAAAATGACAAGAAGTATAGTACTAACTGAAGGGTGAGGAAGCATACAAAATTGAGGAAACCGCTTGAGAAGATTGGTGATGATGAAAATTAAAATTTCCGCAAATATGATTCTCTGCAACATTTTGCATAAGAATTTTGAGGAAATCCTTAATTCTGATTTGAAACATCGTTGTTTCAGTGAATCATTATCATATTCCCAAGGATTAATTTGAACCCATTTTTTGGGAATTTCACGACCCCGGGAATTTCTTTGAGTCCTTTTTTTTGAGAAAATTCAGTATTCCAGAGGTTCCTCTGAAAATTATTCAGAAAAGTAAACATTCCAGAAAAAAGTTTTCGATTTTCATTTCGGGATTTCAAATCCCCATATTCTTATGTAAATGATCCCAGAAAAATTCCGCCTAATTCTTATTTCTTGGGAAAGGACTTCGAATTGACCAGAATAAATTAATATTCCTAGGATTATTATTTTTTAACGGGTAAATTTATAACCTTGAGGGTTTTTTCTGAATTCCAGATTCCTCGAGTCCTTTTTATTCAACTAAGAAAAAACAAAATCCCAGAAATAAGGAAATTATGAAAGGGACTGATTTGGGATTATTTATTCCCAATTCAAAATTTCAAGGATTAATTTCGTTTCATTTTATTAAAATTTCTGCCTAGCAAAGATTCCTTGGTTTCACGTGGTTTTAGGATTATTTGAAAACACGCGAATCTTTCATAAATTTTGGATAGATAAACCTACGTTTTTCACACTTGAATCCCTCAGTCTCTCATTTCCAAAATACCACCTCAACTTTGACCTTTGAAAATAAAATTTGCAAAGAATATCACTCGAAGGACTTTATATACTTTCCTTCATGATTCGAACAAAATAAATCTCAACTATCTTCATATGTATCATCACACACATCACTTACTCCATCATTTGAGTAAATCCCTCAAATCTTCTCTCACCTTCCTCAAGCCACAACTTCACTTCTATCCCCCTCATACACCCAAATCGCTCGCTACTCCATCCACAGATACCCTCACTTTCGAAAAGATCTCAAATTACACCCCAAGTAGTGCACCCTAACTGCACAATCGCGAGCTTCTTTAAGCCGCGCCATCTCGTACGCGTCTTCGTAATCCAATCCACGCAAAGAAGCCATTTCGTAGATTCCGGTTCCGCGTAAATTACGGTTTCGTTTCACCTCTGTTCATTTCGATCTGGTTTTTTTACCTGGCAAAACTACCAATATCACGTTACTCGCTCTTCTCACGCCAATCTCGTGTTAAAATTGCAAGCCGCTTTTAGAACTAATTCAATCGAAGAAAATCCTCTTTCGCAGTCTCTTGCCTTTTTTTGCCTATTAAACTAATTAATCACAACGGTTATCTTAAACCTTATATAGCCAGTTGAGCCATATGGCTCGTATATCGTAAATCAACATGCTCCCTTTGATCCTCCTCCACGTCCACGTCCACACCACGATACTGTTAAATGAGTCCGCATCATGCGAATCGTTTCGAAACAAACGAAACAAGTTGAGCTTGAGAAATTAAATGTAAATAGATCATATTTCAAGACCGAGCCGCGTCCGATGTACTCTTTTTAAATACAGCTCCAACGCACGCGATACCCTCGAGCTACTCCGTCTTCCATTTAAATGCAAATAACGTGCTCGGACGACGAGACGCCGCTAACAAAAAAAGCTCCTTCGATGGCCATCTGCGTCGCCTTCGCGAGCTTTACCCAGCCAACTCGTCTACGGATCGACTACGTGGTAACTCGATACCACCTCTTAACCGGCTCTTTGTGGCCGCAGCTGAGTCACGATTCTCTTTTTTTGCTTCGTTTGGCGCATCTTCGTTTGACATCGCGTGCAAACCGTGCACAAATACTTCTTCTGCAGCTCCAGCACAACCTAGATCATCTTCGCTTCTACGATTCGAGCTGCGTTATACAAATCGTGCACGAATGGGATGCTGCATGGATCGTGATATGTGTACGCAGGACACCTCCCTTTCGGCACCGCGTCGCTTTCTCGTGGACCTCGCGCGCATCGGCTACCTCAGTATTCGTAAAATCGTAAAACACGTCGATAATAACGTCGGTCGGCGTGATTTATGCGGGCGCAACTCGTTTCGTAATTCTTTTTACGCCTCCTACCGGGCTAGAGCATTTCGATGCATCGTCTGTCAGGGCCTTCGAAGGCAATCGCCGACTCTAAATTACCATAGTCGAGCAACAAAATCACATAGATCTGGACCGGCTTAAAATTAATCCCGAGATTTATACTCGTCCGCTCGTCTTTTAATCCAAAGAGAAAGCTCCGCAGCACCCACACTAACACGTTTTTTATGCTCCACAGATATATCCACTCCAAAGAGAAACCCTTCAAATGCGGCGAATGCGGCAAGGGATTCTGCCAGTCGCGCACCTTAGCAGTACACAAGATCCTGCACGCCGAAGAATCACCGCATAAATGTCCCGTCTGCAGTCGCAGCTTCAACCAGCGCAGCAACTTGAAAACGCACCTGCTCACGCACACCGACCACAAACCCTACGAGTGCAACTCCTGCGGCAAAGTATTCCGGCGAAACTGCGACCTGCGCAGGCACGCTTTGACTCACGCCGTCGGCGACGTACCAGCGGACCCGCTCCAATCACCGTCTCCGAGCGCCGACGCCGGCGACAGCTACAGACACGAGACCGACGACGCCTCCTCGGTACGAAGCAAATCGCCGGACGATCTCCGCTCCAGAACTCCGTCCAATGAACGATC
>QBDW01000755.1:0-23974 GCA_003261595.1 Maconellicoccus hirsutus
ACTTCGAAATGCTCCAGAAGGCGTCCATTTGAGATTGGGCAGCTAAAAACTTGGTTCTCTCTTATTCCCAACCTACTAAACCGACTTGTCAACATTTCCGGGAAATTCCAGCCGAACACCTCGAGTGCATTTTTCTAGGACAGGTTTTTTCATAGTGAAGCATTTCGAATTGAAAAAAAATCCGTTTTTCGTCCACGCATATCGGAATCGACTGAAAAATAGTATTCTACCTAATTCGAATCCGCTGAACCCGAAAATCGCATCGGAGAGCCGTTCTGGAGCCTCCAGCGCGATTTCCATTTTTCTACAAGAACTTCGAAATGCTCCAGAAGGCGTCCATTTGAGATTGGGCAGCTAAAAACTTGGTTCCCTCTTATTCTTAACCAACTTAACCGATTTGAACATATTTCCGGAAAATTCCAGCCGGACACCTCGAGTGCATTTTTCTAGGAAAGGTTTTTTCATGGCAAAACATTAAAGCTAAAAACTTTCAATTCGCAATGCATTGCTACGAAAAAATCTGTCCTAGAAAAGTGCACTCGAGGTGTCCGCCTGGAATTTCCCGGAAATGTAGACAAGTCGGTTTAGTAGGTTGGGAATGAGAGAGAACCAAGTTTTTAGCTGCCCAATCTCAAATGGACGCCTTCTGGAGCATTTCGAAGTTCCTGGAGAAAAGTGGAAATCGCGCTGGAGGCTCCAGAACGGCTCGCCGATGCGATTTTCGGGTTCAGCGGGTTCGAATAAGGGGGAAAACATTTCTTTCGTGATTTAAAATTATTTTTTGTTTTTTTTATTCTTTATTTTTAATCGAAATTTCGTAATTTTCAAATTTCAAAAATTCGCCAAAAATCGAAAAGTTAACTTGGGCAGCTAAAATTTTGGTTTTGGGGTTTTTTTGACATGCTCTTTTCAAAAATCCAACTCCCGCTCAAATCCGAGCCGGACACCTCGAGAGCTTCCCTTGTCAGTAAGAGCACTGAACAAACGTATTTCGTTGAAAAATAATGGAAAAATCACAAACCGAATGTTTAAAATTACAGAATTTTTTTTGAAAAAAGTGCATTTGGTTTCTTTTTTCGTTCCACCACCGCTAATTTTTCGTAAAAACAATTTTTTTGTTGAGGTGTCCCTTTTTTGTGGTGAGTTATGAGGTGAATTCTTTCCCCATCCCTTGGATTCGCACCTGGAACCTGAACATTTCCATTTTTGGGAAAAAAGCTGAAAATAAATCGTTGTCAAGATCATTTATCTCATCCTGCTGGAGCTTGTGTTCAGGTTTTACTTCCTGTTGGTTGGATATAATTCTTCATATGGCATTGTGACGTCATCTATTACATGAAACTTCACCAGGGCTATTCAGTCAAGCTAGTTAGGGCTAAAGATGAGCGAGTTACTAAGATTATGCTGTTTTGAGCAACTTATACGGGTTTAGGTTGCGATTTGCCTTTCTCAAATAACATAATCTTACCTGAAATTCCATCGTATGTCCACCAATCATCCCAGCTAACGGAGGCAAATGCTGTAACACAACGGAAACACCGCAACGATTAATACATCGTTTTGAAAAACAGATTTAAAGAGTAATTCGAATGAAAAAACGTTCAACGATACGTCGATTAATCGAATTCTCGGTGCGTTGCCGCGTTACCACAACCATCCTTCGGTTTGTTGAACGCGAAGAAAAACCCCCAGCGAAGGTGAGCTGTAATGTTGGTGATTTCTCACTTTTGGAAATCACATTAAACGAAAACGATATGTTGGCGATTGTAAGCGAACCAATTAAAAAGTAACGCGGTCGCGGTGCTCGGAATTAAGCCATAAAACAAAGTCGATAAAGATGCTCGGGTAGTGAGCTATGTTTGTTGCGGGGATTGGCGAAAGTACCGGATGGTTTAGGTTATCGATGGATTGACGTTTGTTTGTATACGAAATACGGTATACGAATTGAGATACGGAGAAAAATGCAGAACGACGAGGAGATATATTTGGAAAAAAAAGAAACGTCGAGGCTAGAAAAAGCTCGTTAAAAGGTGTGTTGTAGATTAACGGATAAATTTTCCAAATTGCGGTTATATACTGGCGGCGTTTTAGTTTACCTCCGGTGTAGAAAAATTGGCCAGAAAGTCGTATATTTGGCGTAAACGGCGTAGTCGAGTCCGCGTATAGAGGTACCTAGCCGTAACAAATGTTGCCATTAATTCCGCAGACGTTTGTTAATGAAGAGACCGTAGTCCATTAGCCCGAAAAGAAGGAAACTCATTCATTCCGCTTATCCTATTCCGCAATTGGTAAACATTTACTTCTTTAGGCGTGGTTCAATCTGTTACCCCGAGCTGCCCCGTAGACTCTGGTACAATGCAGATTCACACGTTAAGGGGCGAAATTTTTCCAAATGAAATGAATGGATTTTTAAATATGACGTGACGTCGTCGTCGACTTGTCGACTCGTCGATGATGGCTTCGTTAATGTCGACCATGCTAAATCGAAGGTGTACGGCGAGTCTTCGCATTTGACTTCCTGCTCGCACGAAAAAAAAAAGACCCCTCGGTGAGACCGACGAAAGGAAAATAACGCCGTGAAACGATATACTCCGGGTTTCGCCATCTGCTCGGAAGTACGGTGAAAAAAAAACAAGATGACAATTTCGAGAAAAAGTAGCCTATTTAGATTGATAATGATAAAGTTTTCATTTCATCGAGTTTTCGCCAGTTTTGGCGAACCCCGGAGCTAGTTATTTTTTAGCGTGTGCTATTCATTATATGTCTGTGTCGACCTTCGTGAGTGTTTTTTTCATTTTGTTTTTTTCCCCTCGATGTACTAGATGTGTTTTCGCCTGAACGAAGATATATTTTATAGAGGTTAATTCGGTGAAAGTCGCTCTTTTACGATGTGTCGGTCTCGAAACTTTCGGCGGAATATTTATCGATAGACACGGGATAATTTTGGGTCAAAAACGTGCTCGATTAGGTTTCTCGTATCGAAAACGTTGAATTTTTACCTGAACTTGGGAATTTTATTTTACAGCGGTGGAACATATCGAGAAAGATGTTTAAAAAGCCCGAAAAGCTGTTAAGCGATGTTTTAACGTGTAGCGACGCCCATTTCGTCGTTAGCTCCGCCCATTGTATAAGTGGCTCCGCCCACTTGATATGTGCATCTCGAGTACTATATGGGAGCATTTACTTGGGTTGCTTTTATCTCAAAGAATGCTTTCAAAAAGGTAATTAAAGTTGAAAAACGGGGTTTAGACGAGTTTTCCCCTCATGTCTCCGCCCATTTTGTTATAGATCCCGCCTACTGTGTGATTGACTCCGCCCATTTGGCTTATTTTTACACCAAAAACGGTGTTTTTTACTGGAAAAAGTTTTCGCTATTTTTTTTCAATTATTTGTAATGATTTATATTAGTATGTCTCGGGTATTTCTGGTTATTTCTTTTTTTCAAAATAATTAGCGGTAACCGGATAACACTTTTTTTACATTTTTCAACTGATTTTTTAACGTTGTAATTTACGAGTAATTTTTTCTCATTTTTTTCATAGTTTTTTTACTATTATAATTTTGTGCACACGCTTTCTGCATTTTTTTGCTGAAGAGAAGAAAGCTCATTTGATCGGAGTGTAAATCATCGTGTGAACATTTCACTAGGAAACCTCGAATTTAAATAGAAGTTGGATTTTTGAAAAGAGCATGTCAAAAAACCCCAAAATCAACTTCAGCTGCTCAAGTTCACTTTTTGATTTTTTTAATTATTGAAAATTACCAAATTTTCATTTAAAATGAGATGTATTGAAAAAATCGAGTCAAGGGAAAATGGTACAAAATTAAGCAAAATATGTTTCTCCCCTGATTCAAACCCGCCGAATCCGAATTTTGCATTGTCGATCCGTTCTGAAGCCTCCAGCGCAGTTTTTATTATTTCTAGCGTTTTTTAAAATCTTCAGAAATCATTTATGTGAAATTATGCAACTGGAAACTTAATTCGGAAAATGTGGGTAAATCTGTAGAAGAGGAGGGGAACGGAAAGGAATCACTTTTTTGCTGCGCAATCTCACACGAACCGTTTCTAGAGCATTTTGGGAATTCTGGAGAAAATTAAAATGGCGCTGGAGGCTCCAGAATGACTTGGCAATGCGAAATTCGGATTTGACAGGTATGAATTAAACAGAAAATATATTCCGCGTAATTTCCACCATTTTTCCAAATTAACTTGATTTTTTTAACATAACTATCCTTATTTTTAACGGAAATTTCGCGACCTTTAATTTTTTTAAAAATTTGTCGAAAGTCAAAAAGTGAACTCGAGCACTGAAATTCTGGTTTTGGGTTTTTTTGACATACTCTTTCCCTAAATCCACCTCCCATTGAAATGTGAGCCAGCCAAAAGAAGTTCTCTTGTCAAAATGAACATTATGTGGGTTTTCCTAAACAAAAAAAGTGTGAGAAATGTGCGCACATTCTTTTCCTTTGCTTCTTTCATTTTGCAGCGGTTGTACTTAAACGAAGAGAAAAACGTCGCTTGGTGGTATTAAACGGTAATTCTTCACGGTTGCCGGACAATCTGCTGTAGGGAGAACCCCTTCTTGGCGTTAACACGAAAGGGACATCGCGACAGCGGCGATGGCGGTAATTTCAAAACAAACATTCGGAAAACGCCAGTCAATCGAACGTTGTATAAACAATTCGACGAATAAATGTAGGTACAATCGGCCATCAAATCCATTTCACACGTTTTGAGTCTATCGTCGTTCGTCTCACGTCGCCCGCGCACCATTGCAAACGCCGAATACACACGATATAAAACAGGGAAAAAGTCACGAGGAAGGGGGCATCGAGTGAATGCAATTTACCACCTATAGCCACTCGAAGGTACGACTGCGTAGGTAAAAAGATGAGCAACTTTGACGAGCTCTGACGAGGTGCTCGTATATCGATGTTTTGAAAACATGTCATCGCGATTGCAAAAGGCATAGCCGAGAGGAGGACGCAGGGTGGAAAAATCATGAAAAAACCTCCTTCGTCGTAAATCGTTCACGTTTAAATGTTTGTTCCACTAGAGTGGATACAGTTCGGTAAACAATGACGACGTGTATATACACAAAGAGACAGAAATCAAACATCATAATTTCAAAAACACGCGCCCACCTGGGTTGAAGGAGAGGCGAAGGGACGAGGAAAGCGTAGGGCAGCGAAACGACACATACGACAGATTCATAAACATACATTTAACGTCGTTGCCGTAAAATATAACCGCATCGTGTGTCCCTCAGCGATCGGACGACGTGCGGTGCACAACTTATCAAACGTGAATTCCCGAGATCGTCGTAACGGTCAGTTGCGCCGTGTTTGTGCAGCCAGGTACGCGATGGCTACGTAAAGCGTGCAGCGTCTTGTGTTTACCAGCGGCAAATATTCCGAACGAAAGCGCGGAAAAGTTCGATGTTAATGTTGAGGAAAAATCAACACATTTTTTCCCCCTCGCTCAACCCGTCCAACCTTCTATTTACTTTTTACGCCGGTTCTGAAGTGTCCTCGGACGAACCGTGACGTGGTGCGGAATTACAAAGTAACCGTTTCCGCGACCATGGTTAACATTTTTGACCGGAATGAAAAGACGACGACGACGAAATGGCGAACCATAAAAACGAGAAATTTCTTCCACCTATTCAAACATAACAACCGGCACTTTTAAAATCCTTAATGCTCGTAATAGGTTAATTTTTTTCCTTTCGGTGGTCATTCTTTTCATATACGCGTACGCCGCGCCGAACAGAATAGCCGACGTCGTATATGAGCGCAGAGAAAAGAATTTCGAAGAATTCGAGCCCACAGAGGAGGCGATACGGTCGACAAAAAAATACCTTCGTGTTATACAACATAAAGAAGATATAACCCGGCGTGTACCGTAGGCCGGGGCATTAATGTTTAAAAGAAAACTTACATCATAAAAAAGTAATACGCGGCAACAAAGCCAGAAATGGATCTTGTTTATGGCATTTCGCCACTATACAAGCAGAATTTTCGTTACGATTTGGGACACGTTTTTATTAAGGTATGCGCGACGTACACGGTCGGCGTTTTTTCCTCGTCGAGTATCGCGAAAATAACTACAAAACTGCGAGCGAACACGTTGGACGAGGGAGAGCACCTGGAAGAGACGATGACGTGGAGCAGCCATCGGTAAAACACCGCGTCGTCGATTAATTCGGAGGATGCGCGAGGGAGAACGGCGCCAAGGGCGGAGGCGCGCACCGCAAAAGACGCTAATAAAAACCACCCCAATTGCACGTCCGAGTTATACCGCGGTGACATAATGAAAACGAATTACAAGCCCGCGAACCGGCTGCTAATTGATTAATACAAAAGAAAAACTACATAGCGGTGTTGCATCGCGAATATACCAAGGCGTACGGGGAACGGTGGCGAAACAGGTGCCAAGAATTTGCGAAAAAAATCGTAATGGATGACCGGCACATATACGCGGTCACGTTCGAAGTTTTAAGTTTGCGAAGATGAATGAGCGTGCACGAATTAGCGTTCGTATAGGAGCCTCCAAAAACCAAGTATCCGTGAACTTTTTGGAACGTCTGGTTGAGGCAGAAACACGCATCGTAATTTCGGCGGCGGCCGTATACCGGCCTGTGGGTGTTTTTCGAAGGCGCGACGTGTAACGTGGAAAATTAACCGTGTTGACATTACAGCCGACGAAATGCTTTGAGATGCGTTTTGTATGTCCGTACGGAACCGCGAGTAAATTACCTTTAGGTGTTCGCAACGACTACCCGCATCGCGTCTTATCCGCCATTGATCGCGGTGGTAGACTTACTTTACGAGCGCTGAGATGTTTGCACGATATGGTCTCGAACAATCGTTGGTTTACGCGGAAAATCCCATTACTGAGGGGCTCGTTTCCGAAGTAACGTTTTTCACTTGGAATTCCAGCTATTCGACTGGATTAGAAATGAAAAAGTTGGCGGAAATTCTTTTTGAAACGTTGAACGTCTATTTACCTCGGAGTACTTATGACTTGACGTGATTTACGATATTTACGGTGATTAAATCTTCGGATTTTCATTCGATTAGATTTCGAAAATAGAAACTACGCGAGACTTCGTATTTTCGGTATTATACGGTAATTTACCGTAAATATAAACAATCGTTAATTACGGTATTTACGGTAATTACATTTTTATTCGCTTGGTGAGGTGCTTTTAAGTAAAAAACTAAAACTAAAAAGTACTCAACAATTTGTATTTTTAATGTTATACAGTAATTTACAAGTAAATACCAACATTTTACGGTAAATTACCGCGTTTACGGTAATTACATAAGTAATTTCTGTTTCATGGGGTATTAAAAAGTTGAAAACTTGGTAATTTACCCGTTAATACCATATATTGGCTGTAAATTACATTATTTATGGTAATCACGTTGGTAATTTTTCGTTGAAAAGTAAAATATAAAAGGAAGGTGAAAATTGTCACATGATAATTTAACAGTAAATACCATTTATTTACTGTGAATTACGGTATTTACGCTAATCAATTTGGCAATTTCTTTTTTTATTTTTTTTATTTTCTTTATTTTGAGTCGCTCGACCCTGGGGCCATTTGCGACTAGGCAGATAAGCATAGGCGATCTACCTCAGAATCCAGATTTTTATGATATTTGGGTATTAGGTGGGTACCATCGAGAAACGTTCATGACCAAAATTTCAGCTTCCCCCCCCCCATTTTTTTTGAAAATCAGATGGGAATTATTTTTTTTAATTACAGTCGGTAGACCCTCACAAGGGCTTCCATGAAAAAATCAACCACCTCCCACTCTAATTTTTTCCCCTCCAAACGGGCGTTTTCCACTTCATTTATTTTTTTAAAGTGTCTATATCACTCGACAAAATTTTCAAACCTCATTTTTTCGATGTATTTTTGATCTCCAAATGTCATATATTTTTTTCAAAATTTTGCCTTCCCGGGGCCGTGGTCAAAAATCGCAAAAACCGCGCGCGCGCGCTCAATCGGAACTTCCCACTACGCTGTAGCGCTTGGTTTACCGTTGCGCGCGGCTCCACGTTGGACTTGTAGTAACATGCCTAACGCAGCAACGCGCGTAATTGTGAACGAGACGCTACAGCACGGTGGGAATTATCGATTACGCGCGCGCGCGCTAAAGCTCATCATGCAAATAATTTTTTTCTCGAAATGTACTGATTTTTGGGTGATGGGTCGTATAACGTTTTTTGTTTGAAATAATTTCAAGATTATTTTGCAATTTTTTTTGGAGTCCAAGAAGTCGATTTTCTTGAACAGCAAAACAAGGCAAAAAAAACGTACTAAAGTCGACACCGCGTAGTGGGAAGTTTCACCCAACGCGCGTACGCGGTTTTTGCGATTTTTGACCACGGTTCCGGGAAGGCAAAATTTTGAAAAAAATATATGACATTTGGGGATCAAAAATACATCGAAAAAATGAGGTTTGAAAATTTTGTCGAGTGATATAGACACTTTAAAAAAATAAATGAAGTGGAAAACGCCCGTTTGGAGGAGAAAAAATTGGAGTGGGAGGTGGTTGATTTTTTCATGAAATGCCTTTGTGAGGGTCTACCATGTACTAAAATTTCAATTAATTCCGTCGACTGTAATTTAAGAAAAAAATTCTCATCTGATTTTTAAAAAAATTAATTTCTTGAAAACGAGGGAGGGGAGGGGGAGGGGGAAGCTGAAATTTTGGTCATGAACGTTTCTCGATGATACCCACCTAATACCCAAATATCATCAGAATCTGGATCCTGATCATGCTTGATGTTGTACAGTAATTTACCGGTAAATACCATATATTGATGGTAAATTCCGTTATTTACGGTAATTTTTTGGCGATTTTTAATCAAGAAGCAAAAACCAAAAATTGCTGTAAAATTTGTGTTTTTAGCGTTTTGCGGTTTTCTATCACAGATATAAAAAACTTACTGTAAATTACTTCAATTTTTCGTAATTACGGTGGTAATTTTTAAAATCTTTTCGAATTTTCTGCTCTGTCTGCTCGTAAATGATTGTCTGACATTATTTGGGTTTATCATTGCGGCTACAAAACGACGCCACGAATGTTGCTGACGTTGTTGAAGATATTACCTTCGATTTTTTTTTTGATATGGTTGCTTGTATATGAAACCTGTTCGGGTTATATCGCTGCCTAGTCAGCTAATGAAAAATTATTCTTTTTCGAGGTCTGGTATCCTAATCGAGTTCAATTTTTAATTTCAATGTAAATCGTTATTAGTCGGCTTGAACACGCGTAAAATTGCTTTTCCACGTCCACCACGTGAATTGTAATTTCGAGTATAATAGAATTTCCACTCTTTGAAGTGGTCGATGATCTTAGAAAACACTTTCGTAAACTTGGATAAAAATCGACGAACTCGCGGTAAATTCGAATTCCGATCGGCCCTGTACGGTTGCGCGACGTAGAAAAGAGCATAGGAATCTACGAAAGAGTTATAGGAATGCGCGGACGAAATTCTTGCTGGTAATGCTCATGGTTGACGCAGCCGAGTCCAACAAATACGTTGGTTTCGCAATTTAATCAAGTAATAAAGCTCATTTCGGAATTCTGTTTACGTTTAATTAATTAAGGTAGCTCGTGCCGCTGTCGTCGAGTGATAAAAAGCGAGTCGCAGCACGCGATACCTTTTTATATACTTGTATTTTATCACGTTGGGGTGAGTGGCGAAGGTATCGGAGTGCGGAAGAGGTACGCGAAATGCACGTAAACGGGCATAGGGCGAGCCTGAGGCAAAAGGTGTACGTAACTTGCGATGGTAACGTGGACACGAGACTCGTATGGGAAAAAAAGGAATTCGTCTACGCGATGGCCGCGGTCAAAACGAGGAAGTTGAAATGAGATGGTGAAGCGAGACGGCGAGGAGGGAAAAACTCCCGAGTTGGGTATGCAGGAAGTTTTCGCTCTGGCGAAAAAGAGGTAAGCCTTAGGCTCGGGCGCTTTAAGTCGCGTCAATTTATAAGTTGGATTTGGCTTGGTATAGTTGTTAGGTTTGTCGTCGAGACCGTGCACGCTCGTGTACCAAGAAAGAAGAAAAATGCTCGACGGAAGTGGCGGCCGCAGGGCGGGGTACGATGTAAAGATTAAAGATTGAATCGAACTTCGGAAACATATTTTTCCTCTTTCGTACACGCGCGCCTCGCGCCGTCTTGCTGCGTTATTTTTGTTGCGAACGACGCTTTTATTCTTTCGTCGCCTTTAACGTGCGCTGCTTTTGGCTTGGGTAAAAAAATCACGGCGTGTGTGCCGCGGCCCGACCACCAATACGGGCGACGCGGCGACAAGCCGTAAGTTGAAAAGCGAACGTGTAAGTAAATTTGAAAAAGTATTCTATTTCCAAAGTTAAATAAGCGAGGGACGAAGGTTTTCCTTTCTCGGAGTCGATTTTTTTTCTCGTTTTTTGTTCACTCTCTTCTTATTCTTGAGTTATTCGTTGACTGTGTGGCAATTCGGTCGATAGTTTTGCCGGTGTTTGGTCGGCCTCCATGAGAACGCGGACGTAGGAGGTGAGACGCGAAACGTGAAATGGTAATGATGCACTTTACATTCGGCACCCGTAAATTCATCCGTACACCCGCTTTCGCCGTGTTGGTTCGCGGGGGAAAAAAATGCCACCTCGATGTGGCCGCGAACGACGACGTTATTAAAAAAGATTAAAATAATGATCGCAAATCCGAAAGAAATCTAGCGCGAATGTTTAACTGTTATGGGTCCTGACCCCTTCTGCGTATCGTTGTCGTTTCGAATGGATGCAAAACGCGGCCAAATTTCGGCCTCTCGAAGGCGATACAATAAATAATGTCCACGTGATTTCATTCGCTCGGTTTGGGCGACCACACGGTAACGCTGCGCAAGCTGCGCACTCCCTCAAAAAACAAAGGGGGTTTTGGTAACGAGACCAAGGTTAACGATGCTCGGTATTAAGAAACGAGTGTACGCCGAAGAGCGAGTATATTAAGGCGATTAATGGCCGCTATTAAGAGAACCTTTTTACCCTACCAATGCAGGTGTTTATTTTTCTCATTGACCGCATCGGCGAGGGGACGTGGAGGAATGCAGAAATGTGTACTTACCGACTGGTATTAGTGTGATTGTAGTCAAGATGTATGCTCCGTTGAGGGGTTTCATTCGGTCGTTATTTCACGCCGCCCAATACCAAGATGGATAAATTCATCAATCTGCGGAAATAAAAAAACATATATGGTGTGTTCGGATAGTGTTGCATCTCGCGTTCGAAGTATGACGTCACGTGGGCTCGTGACGTCGTGAGTTTGAATCAAATTGAGTTCCGACCTCTAATAGACTATCGTGGTGAAGAGGGTCCGTCCATATTGACCAGAGTGGCTCGGCCTTGACGCGGGCTTTTGGTTATTGGCAAAAAAACAGTAGAGGTGGATGAAAAAAAATCTTAGAAACCATCATCAGCCTTCGATCGTCCCTGGGAGTGTGAACCCCACAGATGGGGCTTTATAGTAAATGTCTATTTTAACGAATTTTCCGTCATATGACCTGAAATTGTGGGTATAAATGGAGCTGTACGTATTTCTGAGTAACATGTATTTGTTTAGTTTTTTTCAATTACTTTAACTTCTCAAAATGAGTTTCAAAATTTTCAACTGAGGCTCCATCCCTTGAAAAAAAAGAGGTGAAGGCAAGAAAAAATATTACCATTTATATCGATGTAATAGGCATTTATAAGCCAAAAATCGGATCATTTGAGGCTTGGGTATCGCTTTCCAGAAATACTCTTCTTTTTTTTTTAACATTTCTTAACGTATTTAAAATACTAATAAAACGAAAAAATTTCATACGAAATGACCCAAAAAAATCAATACTTTTCGCGTAAAAAAATATCGAAAAATCACGAACGTTCGCCCGACAAGTTGATACCTTCCACCGTGTACTAGCGGAAGATGTACGCTGAAGCGAGCTCGACAGGATACTGAAAATCCGCGAACGTTCGCGCGTCAAGTTGATACCGGCCACCACGTACTAGCGAGAGATGTACGCTCCTCGGAAAAACGTTGTAACTCGTGAACGTACATCTTCCGCTAGTACGCGGTGGGCGGTGTCAACTTGACGGGCGTACGTTCGCGATTTTACAATATTTTTTTACGCGAAAACTATTGTTTTTTTTGGTGCCTTGCGTAAGAAGTATTTTCTTCTTATTAATATCTTTAATATATTAAAAATATTTCAATTAAAAATTTTAATTTTCGATTTTGCCCTGAAAATGTCAAAAAGTGGTTTTTGGAGGGTTTTGATGTTACACGCTTGAACTCCAAACATTCTGATTTTTAGTTTATAGATACATACATACCACATCAGTGTATTTCTTTTGTGATGGGGGGTGGGAGGGGGATAGAATCGTTGTGTTATGTTGGGAGAATGCCGTATATTATATAACCAGGTGCTACATACTTTTTCTGCGAGTAGCGAACTAGTACGCAGACAAGTCGGCAAACTGGTTACGCGCTAAAGCTCAACTTTTAACTTTTCCGCGCATGACAGTGTTGCCGACCGTAAGTACGCCGTATTTGGCTACAGAAACCCTCATGCCCTGTAGTCGGGATGAACGAACGAACGAATGAACGAATGAACGCATAGTAAAAAAGAGGTAAAAATTAAAAAAGGTTAAAAACCGTCAATATTCTCGTTACACCATTTTGAAGGGGATCTCATTCATGGAACTTTTGATGATGAAGTGCTCGTGAGAATTTACGATGATTGCAAGTAAAATGAGTGATTACAATATGAAAAACCAAATACATATAAAGGCTATAGGCAGGTAAGCATAAGTGATTTGCCCCCGGGTCCAGATTTTGATGATATTTAGGTGGGAGGTGGGTACCACCGAGAAACGTTCATGACCGATATTTCAGCTTCCCCCTCTCCCTCCCCCGTTTTCGAGAAATTAATTTTTTTTTGGGCCTTCCATGAAAAAAACGACAACCCCCTCCAATTTTTCTCCTCCAAGTGGGCATTTTCAACTTTATTTATTTTTTGTAGGTATCTATCTCACTCTGCAAAATTTTCAAACCTCATTTTTTAGATGTACTTTCGATCTCTACGTATCATATATTTTTTTCAAAATTTTGTCTCCACGGGGTCGTGGTCAAAAATCGCAAAAACCGCTCGCGCGCATTAGCCGATACTTCCCACTACGCGGTAGCGCTTCGTTTACACTTACGCACGACGTTGCGTTAGGCATGTTACTACAGGCCTAACGCAACGTCGCGCGTAAGTGTAAACGAAGCGCTGCTGCATAGTGGGAAGTGCCGATTATCAAGCGCGCTCTTAAGCTCAGTACTTGAAAAATTTTTTTCTCAAAATCTATCGATTTTTGGGTTATGGATCATGTGAGGTTTTTTGTTTGAAATAATTTTAAGATTATTTTGTGATTTTTTTTGAGTCGATAAATACGATTTGAGAAAAGTCGCTGAAATTTTGGTCATGAACGTTTCTCGATGGTGCCCACCTCCCACCCAAATATCATCAAAATCTGGACCCGGAGGCAAATCACTTATGCTTACCTGCCTATAGCCTTTTCGAAAAAATTATATACTCGTTTATGTCGTAAAGATGAAGGGCATTTTCCGGTAATTTACCATTACGATTTATTTACGGTAATTTGACCATAAATCAAAGAAAAATTCCTCGACAGCGATACGCTCGTAAATTACCGGTAACCTCGCGTAATTTACGGTAATTCTATACTTCCTGCGTTTCGCGGTAAATTACCCTGGTAATTACACCTTAAGACATGGCGTTACCGTAAATTACGGTAATTACTGGTTATATATGGTAGTATCGATGCACGTCGAGGGTGTTTTATATTCGACTGGCGATAAATCACTGCCGAGGTACGCGTATCCGCGGCTCGCACCGCCGCGTATACTTGAGAGAGGGTCATTTACTAAATGGCTGAAAAATTGCGGTCAACGACGTATCGTTGGGTACATTATCGCGTATCACGATAATAGATTACGTCGAAGTAATTTTCCATATATACGTGTGCGTTCGGTTGAATGTTGGAAAAAAAAAGCCAATGCGACCCGATTTTAATGCGTGTTTTTTTTTTAGTTCGCTTCTTCTGCTTTTTTTTTCACGAATTTAATAAACATCGGCAACTATAAACGAATGAAAAAGGATGACCGCGCGATTGGTGGGTTATGTTGACGATATTCGGTACCATCAATCACTTTTACATCTTAGCGATGGACCATCGTGTACAGTTGGTATTGCGAAAACACGTATAGGTTTCTCTTTTATTTACGTTCGCTCATGGCAAAGATATCGCTCGCTTGTCTTGGGAAAAAGAGAGAAAAAGGACGCACACGGATTGGAAACACGGTGTCGACATTCGATTGAAACGGCTTTTTATATCGATTACGAAACGGTCCACTTCTGTACTTTGACGAAATCGCGTTCGCGTGCGTAATAGCTTCATCATTACATTAAGCTAATTGATGTCGTCGTGTACGTCCGTGATGCGTATCCCTTCAACTTGGTAAAAACACTCGTCGGGCCTTTGAAAATTTACCCTATATAGCATTTGCACCAAATCCATGGTTCGGCTTTTTGTAAAAACCTTGAAAATAAGCGCCCCAACCAGCGCCGAAATCTAGTCGGAGTACGTAGGACGAGGGGACGATTAATTACGACGAATATAGCGTCGTTTTGAGCGGCATTGTTCGATTACACGTTAATCGCGGCGTGTAGGTGATTCCGCGATGTATGCGAATTCGTGAAATTTCTTTTATACTATAATGCAAAAGTTGTTAACGTGACGTCATGTAGTAATCGTAATTCATCTATCGCGTGTACCGAACATCGAACCGTCTTTTAATCTGGTTCGCCTTGTTAATTGGCCCGTGTAAACGCGAAGCTTTATATTACCCTTGTCGTCTGTTTCGTATTAATTTATCATTTTCTTTCTCGTTTTGTGTACGTGTTTCTGTTTACATAAAGACCAAAGTATGTCAGTACCAGTGATGTCTTATGTGCGATGTGCTGCTACTTATTGTGCACGAGATACGTAAGTAGCCCGGCTCGAAGATTCGAAGAGATTGAGGAAATTTTGAAAAAATACCTTCTCCGTTATCCCTCCCCCCCCCTTGACAAGATTGGAACACCTGGGGGCTTTTGAACCATCACTGAGATATTTGACGAAGTCCTCGAAGCCGCATCGGGTTTTTGATTCAATGGCAAAAATCCATAAAGACGGGTGAAATATAATTTTTCAAAATTGTCAAACGACGGTCCGCCCCTTCAAGGGAAAGGTGACGTCGAAAAAGGAATCCTGTGCGGTGTATTGACGTAATATGCATCTGCAAGCCGAAAATCTTGGTTTTTTGGAGGTAAGCACATTTTAAAACCACCTACAAACCTCTTGTAGGTGCCATTTGCAGGTCAAAATTAAAAAATAATTTTTTTTTCGTTGAAATGTTTTTTCACGTGTTTAAAATATTGATAAGAAGGAAAAACATTATACAAAGTGTACCAATAAAATCAATATTTTTCGCGTAAAAAAACGTCGAAAAATCGCGAACGTTCGCCCGGCAAGTAGAAACCTCCCACCGTGTACTAGCGCAAGATGTACGCTGATGCGTGCGTAAAAAAAAACGAAAAATCGCGAACGTACGCCCGACAAGTTGATACCGCCCGCTGCGTATTAGCGGAAGATGTACAATTACGCGCCATAACTACCGCCCGTTGTTTTAAGCTGACGCGGTTATGACGCGTGAGCATACATCTTCCGCTAGGACGCAGTGGCCCGGTATCAACTTGACGCGCGTACGTTCGCGGATTTTCAATATCTTTTCGAGCTCGCTTCAACGTACATCTTCCACTAGCACACGGTGGAAGGTGTCTACTTGTCGGGCGAACGTTAGCGATTTTTCGATATTTTTTCACGCGAAAAATATTGATTTTTTGGTTCATTTCGTATGGAATTTTTTCGTTTTATTAGTATTTTAAATACGTTTAAAAATGTTTTAACAAAAAAGAATCAATTTATCCTTCGATTTTGCTTCTAAAATTATGATTTTCGGCTTATGCATGTGTAGATGCATATTACATAGATGAAGTTGGATACGTGAAAAATTTTTTTTGAAACGCGTTTTGAGGGGTTGAAGTGATTGAAAAAATCTGAAAAAATTTCTGTTATTCAGGTAGACAACCCTATCTAGTTCTGCGGTATTTACTCTCAATTTTTCCCTTTTAAAAAGAATTTTCTATTTTCTTATCGATATCCGTCCTCTTCCCTCTGCACTCTTCCCTTCCTTAATTTCGGATTTAAATTTCAATACTCTTCAATGCAAAATATTCGACGCTAAGTTTATTTCTAAATCAAAATCACCATCTGTCATATTATTTTCAATTTTTTCCTATTTTCTGTTAAAATAAAATTGTCGAAAAACAAAGTGGAAAGAGATATGCTCACAGCTTCGATTCATTGTCACTAGTGAAGAAATAGACGAATTTATCATTGTTAGAAGTCTTCCATAAAATATGGACTCCTCGACCGGGTTCGGATGTGAAATGAAAATCCAAAATTTCGAGGGTCACGTTACCCTTTTTTTTGCTCTAACGAATTATCATTCAACAAGTGAGAAAAAAACACCGGGAAAAATGTTCTCACAATGTCAAACACAGTTCGATTTAATACTTGTACATAAAGTGTAACCATAGTTGAATAGAATTCTTTTTTTTTCTTTCTCGAAGGTAAACACAGTGTACACATTTTGAGTGAAAAAAAAAAAAAACGATATACATAGTGAATTTCGGTGTAAGCGATATGAACAGAGACCGAAAGAGAATCGTCGAATAAATATTTTATTCGAACGGAATAAAAAGAAGAAAAATATGTAGGAGGGTCGAGGATGTGAATTTGAAGTAAAGGGAGACGTGTACATGTCTTCTGCTATCGAACGAAATTAGGCCTTTTGGGCTATTTTCTTTGGATATTTTCGACGTTGGCAATGGGGCGCGTATTCTTAAAAGGTGGAAATTTCCGCTCGAGGAAGCGAACTGTAAACGCGGAGGTAGCTAATTACTCGGCCGAAATGGTATCAAGTTCATATTGGGAGTTTTGTTTCGTCCATTTCAGGCGCTATCGGTTTTCAGATTGCGGGCGATGGTAAAATGGGAAATGCCTCGTGGGGGGAAAATGTGGGCGGGGAGGCTAATCGGAAGATTTCCAGCGATAGGACGCGTGATTTAAATCAATCCGCGGTATTTATTTTGACAGCAGCGAGATATATCGGCGCGGGCTAAAGTAATGGATCAGATATATAAATCATTTGGCGGGCGACGAAGGGGAAAGTCGACGTATTTATGGAAGCATCTCGACGAATACGCGGTGAAAGCTGGAACGCGGAAGAGGGAACGTAATAAAAATTTAGAATCGTCGAAATATTATTAACGCGGGAGAATTATTACCTGGAATAAAATTTCAATTAAAGTTGGTTATTTTTCAACGGGCTCGATGATTCGTCAAGCGGCTCGTCTACGCGTCGAGATAAACGCGTACGGATGCTGGATACGTGCGAAGGGGAAAGCCTACAGAAGCGGGAATTTATCGCGCAACTAAGTCGTACAAATTATTAAAATTTCGACGACACGATGCAGCGGCTCGAACTTGTCTGGTAATTGGTGAATTACGATGGAAAATTTGCAAAATTTATCTTAATGAAGCCGCGAAAACAAGAAACTTTTCGTCGGTACACAAAAATACCGGCGTATTACGCGTAATAAATCAATAAATTAAAAGTTAACAACAACCGCCGAAAAACTTGGCAGTGTGTGGAATTATCGGGTTTAGATTCTCAATAGGGATCGAGACAGCTCGTCCGATGAGCGTGAATTGTAATTAAAATTTATTAAAGGGATTATTCCGTCACACGCGAATATGTAATTTGAAAGGTACGAGGGGAGGGAGTAGATGATCGGTAGTTTTTTACACGTGGTTTAGAGTGCCGAAAGACGTGGACGATTTTTACGGAAGTACGGATTTTTTTCAACGTTGTGATTTGGTGGGGAAATGAGGAAGAGGGGCGAAAGGTGGCTCGCACTGTGGAGATAATCCTCGTTATCGTTTCGAAAACGAGGAATACCGGAGTCAGTAGGTTTTTTTTAATATTTTTGGTCCGTGAAAATGGAGCCTAATCTTATCCAGTGAACTGCCACCATCGCGTTTACTGATATTTAAATAACACGAGGTCACTTAAATACGAATTTGCATCACGGTAAATTGATCAATCGAAAAACAATCAATCGATAAGGTTTATTTTCGAGGACGTCTGGCATCTTTGGCCTCTGGCGTTCACTGCATAATTAGCAAAAAAGAAAACAAAATAAAGAAGTACTAATATCTACTTTTTCAAGTTGAAAAATTGCAATTTATTAAATACATTTAGATTTAGACTTGATAAAAACTACATAAAATGCGATTTTTCAACTTAAAAATGGATTGATAAGAGCAAATTTGATTTTATTTGAAGAAAATGTTCACCAATTTAACGTTGTTTTAGCCATTATTGTCATTTTCACGATAAAACCGAAAAAAAATTGCTTTCCAGAAGCGGAAGCACCAAGAGTCGGTCACTTGGTTGATGGTGGCGGATTTTTGATTGCCTCAGGGCGAGGGACTCCTTTATCCGCTATTGATTGGTGATAATTGCTCTTGGAGCTTTCGATGATCTGGTAAATGTTATTTTACTGCTTTGAAAGCCTGGATGCGTTTGATGAGCATCGTAATTTTACAGATTTTTGGAATTTCGTGCATGTTAATAACGAAATGTTGTATATGGGTTTCGAAAATTATCCAAAATTTGAAATTTTAAAATACCAGTTTCGTAATATGAACTGGAAAGTGTGATGAGGTCGGAAAAGAAACGTCCTTTTTGGAGCTAAAGGCGGATTTTTTTTTTGAAATTTTATTCTTTGTTCAAGTCAATTTGTATGAATGAGCTTTTTAAGGAAAAATTTTGAAAAAGGGTTGAAAATCTGAATCATGCTAAATATTAAAATACTTGTGGATCAGTTCCTTGAGTAGGTTTATATTTTCCACAAAAAAATTTTATGGGTTTTAAAAAAAAATTAATTATCTTAGTATTTTTTCGATCTATAAGTAATAAATTTTTTTGAATTCTAAAACGATGTTGAAAAACATTTTGAATAAGTATATCAATTTTCATTAATTAATATTCAAATACCAGTAAAATTTAAAAATTAAATTCTTAAATTTTGAAAAAAAATGATTATTTTTTGCATAAATTAAACGGATGGAATTTTTTTGAAAGAAATTTAAACGTTTGAACGATTTAATGAAACAATTGATTTCGTTAAGTATCGAGTCACTTATTTGACGAATTTTTTCAGAAAAATGATGCAACAAAAAATCTATAAAAAAAACGTACTGAATGATGAAAATATTTTCAATAAGTTATTATAGCTTAGTTAAAATTTTGGGGAAATTTTCCTCATAATTTTTCAATTTTCATAACTTTCCTCCAATTACTCGTGCAGATAGTTTGGAAATACGTCTTAAAAAATTATCCATCGCTTATTTTTTTTTTTTGAAAAAAAAATCGCAAAAAATATCGTTTAATATAAAAATGAATTTTCGTTTTAAAATATCGCATTTTTTTTTCGTCCCGCCAAACGTGTCAAATAAAACACAGAGGAGCTGAATTATGCAAGAATTTCTTGGCTATTTGAAAAAATAGTCGATACGAAATAAACGTTGTGACAAGTTTAATGAGCGAAGTGCGCTTCGATGCATCGAATGAATTATTCGGCAACGTGTCCGTCAAACTGGGTAAAAAATTTTGCATAATTTTAAACCACGTAATTATTCACGAGGTCGGGGTTTTTAGGTAGATCGAGAAATTATGATTTTTCATTCTTTTTTTTCGCGGTAATTACGAATTATTCGTAGTAATCGATGATCGCGTTATTTTCTCTCGTGGAAAATTAATCGCTTAAATTATCTCTACGGTAAATAACGCATAAAAATTGGACGATTTCTATAAAATTAATTACCTGTTCTTCGGGGTATTTTTTTTTCAAATACGCGAAAAAATTCACATTTCGCGTATCCGACGTGTGTGGGGGTTTTTTTTGAGTACCTTGATGCGAAATGTTTTTTTTTTTGGAAAATTACCAACACTGATCGCGCGGTTGTATCATCAAGTTGAATTTTTTCTTTACTAAATAAAAATTTTTATGAATGAAAAAACCGATATTATAGAAATATTCGTATTTTACGTAATTTTCAGGTATGTTCGCGAGAACGAATATAGCCACGTTATATCGTACTGGCAATCGCCGGTAAACTGAGGAATGATGGTTTGGCTCGTATAAGCGACGTTATTATTTTAAATCATGCGGTCACGCATGCTCACTTTGTGCAAACGTTTTCAATATTCATTAAAGGTATATGCGAATTAGCGAATATTAAGATTAACTCGCGAGATGTAGCTTTTTATTGAGATTTTATTGTACGTACGGAGCTTTGGTAGTTTCCATTGGTGTGGATGTGAAGATGGAAGACGTGAGGGGAGGTGATATTTGGAGGTTTTCTGACTTACTGATGAGTTTAGCGTATCGTTTTCGTATTTCGGTTGTAATTAATTGCGAAGGAAGTGCTTTGATGAGATTATGTATTTGATATCGATAATGAGATCGTTTGATGGCAAATTTTGGGTTTTGTAGGTGCGAGCTCGTGGTTTGAAATTTTTCCAAGTTTTTGTCTAAATAGGGTCTCGCGAATGGAAAATTCCAGATTTATATTAATTTGTTGATTTATTCGCGTTTTTTCATTTTTTATCGCAATTAATTTTTTTTTTTTGAAAAGGGGGGGGCTAAGGGTGAAATTTTATCAACTTATTGTACTTCTCAACTTCAAAGTACCACAAGCAGGCCGAATGGACTCCTGTAACGTAGCTTCTACCCACTCTTAATATTTTCATCACCCTCCCCCCTCCCCTCAAAAATTCCTACCCTCGCGGGGGTAAACGAAAAACCCAATGAATTTGAGATTAAAACCGATACATCGGACTTTTTAATACCGCAGCACTTTCACGCATCGCGAGAAAAATAATTTCGATAAGTTACCCGAAACTCGGAGACGCGTTTGTGTACGTGAACGAGGCGCGGCGAAAAATAAAAGATATTTCGGAAAATTCGCGACATATGAAAAATTAAAATAGCGCATTTACGTGGTACACGTATTCGCAATGTGCACAGTATAAGTGGCGGGTTTATCGGATAGGATGAATTTTACATATACGGTGTGTTTTTTCAAAAGGAAAAACACGCCGAGTACGCGGCGACGGTTGCGACCGGTGCGAAAAATTGAATAAATATTTAAAAATGGCAAAAAGATTGTTTGGAGACGAGTCGGAAATTTTTTCAATTTGATGAAATTGTTCGTAGAAATTTCACGTAGGTTTCTGTCTGAACCAATTTCCACGACTGGTGTGTTTGCTGTGTAATGAAACAATGAGAACTCGTGTAATAAATAATGAACGCGTCAAAACGTTTTAATGAAATGTTTTGTTAGGTACCATAACTGGCATGATATTACGAGGGGGTATGCGAAATTTCGCAGGGTAGGGAGGGGGTTCGAATTTGGATGCGAATATCATGAGGGTAAATTGAAGTGGAAAAGTAATTTTTTTTAAATTGTTTTTCAATTTTAATCTAAATATTCTAATTCGGACCTTTCAAATTCGATGTTTAGGTTTAGATATTTCGATTTTTACGCTTCGATTTAATGTGTCAGTTTCAATGTTTGTATTTTGATTGATATTTTCGTTTTGATATTTCTTCATGGATTTTTCAATTTCGATGTTTAATTGTATTGCGAATTCGATGTTTTCATTCGAGGTGCTTCGATTGTGATATTTCGACTTCGATGTTCTTATTTTAATATTTCAATTTCGATGTTTCAATTGAGATTGCGATTTCGATGTTTTGATTTTGATGTTGTTGTATCGATGTTTACATTTCGATTTCGATGTTCTGATTCAAGATGCTTCGATTGTGATATTTCGACTTCGATGTTCTAATTTCGACCTTTCGATTTCGATATTTCAATTTCGATGTCTTAGTTATGATATCACGATTTCGATGTTCCGATTTTGATGTCGTTGTATCGATGTTTACATTTCGATTTCGATGTTCTGATTCAAGATGCTTCGATTGTGATATTTCGACTTCGATGTTCTAATTTCGACCTTTCGATTTCGATATTTCAATTTCGATGTCTTAGTTATGATATCACGATTTCGATGTTCCGATTTTGATGTCGTTGTATCGATGTTTACATTTCGATTTCGATGTTCTGATTCAAGATGCTTCGATTGTGATATTTCGACTTCGATGTTCTAATTTCGACCTTTCGATTTCGATATTTCAATTTCGATGTTTCAGTTATGATATCGCGATTACGATGTTACCATTTCGATGTTTCAATTCAGATTACGATTTCGATGTTTCGATTTTGATGTCCTTGGTATCGATGTTTACATTTCGATTTCGATGTTTCGACTTCGATGTTCTAATTTCGATCTTTAGATTTCGATATTTCGATTTCAATGTTTCAGTTATGATATCGCGATTACGATGTTACCATTTCGATGTTTTAATTTAGATTACGATTTCGATGTTTTGATTTTGATGTCCTTGGTATCGATGTTTACATTTCGATTTCGATGTTTCAGTTATGATATCGCGATTTCGATGTTACCATTTCGATATTTCAATTCAGATTGCAATTTCGATGTTTCGATTTTAATGTCGTTGTATCGATGTTTACATTTCGATTTCGATGTTCTGATTCAAGATGCTTCGATTATGATATTTCGACTTCGATGTTCTAATTTCGACCTTTCGATTTCAATATTTCAATTTCGATGTTTTAGTTATGATATCGCGATTTCGATGTTTCGATTTTCATGTCGCTGTATCGATGTTTACATTTCGATGTTCTGATTCAGGATGCTTCGGTTATGATATTTCGACTTCGATGTTCTTATTTTGATATTTCAATTTCGATGTTTTGATTTTGATGTTGTTGTATCGATGTTTACATTTCGATTTCGATGTTCTGATTCAAGATGCTTCGATTGTGATATTTCGACTTCGATGTTCTAATTTCGACCTTTCGATTTCGATATTTCAATTTCGATGTCTTAGTTATGATATCACGATTTCGATGTTCCGATTTTGATGTCGTTGTATCGATGTTTACATTTCGATTTCGATGTTCTGATTCAAGATGCTTCGATTATGATATTTCGACTTCGATGTTCTAATTTCGACCTTTCGATTTCGATATTTCAATTTCGATGTTTTAGTTATGATATCGCGATTTCGATGTTTCGATTTTCATGTTGCTGTATCGATGTTTACATTTCGATGTTCTGATTCAGGGTGCTTCGATTATGATATTTCGACTTCGATGTTCTAATTTTGATATTTCAATTTCGATGTTTCGAGATTGCGATTTCGATGTTTTGATTTTGATGTCGTTGTATCGATGTTTACATTTCAGTTTCGATGTTCTGATTCAAGATGCTTCGATTATGATATTTCGACTTTGATGTTCTAATTCCGACCTTTTGATTTCGATATTTTAATATCGATACTTCAATTATGATATTGCGATTTCGATGTTACCATTTTGATATTTCAATTCAGATTGCGATTTCGATGTTCTGATTCAAGGTGCTTCGATTATGATATTTCGACTTTGATGTTCTAATTCCGACCTTTTGATTTCGATATTTCAATTATGATATTGCGATTTCGATGTTACCATTTCGATATTTCAATTCAGATTGCAATTTCGATGTTCTGATTCAAGATGCATCGATTATGATATTTCGACTTCAATGTTCTAATTTCG
>QBDW01000756.1:0-17958 GCA_003261595.1 Maconellicoccus hirsutus
GAAAAAAAAATCAGTTCAGTGGTAGAAAAATCGTTTTCTTTTTTTTTCTTGTTCGTGTATTTTTGACAAAAATAACGTTTAGTTCTCAAAATACGTTTTTGTTCTTTGGTAATTAGATGTAGTCGTTTTACAAATTAGTAGACGATTTTTTCATTGGAGTTTTATCCAAAATGGCGATTCTTACTCGCTTTATTAGTTTAGTTAAGGAATATTCACATTGGGCATTTTTCTACCGTTTGGGATGACTTGGGGGAGAAACTTTTAGAATGAAAGTTGCTGGAAATTGAACGAAGAAGGTATTTTGTGATGAATATGTTTTTCGTATGTCGCCAAATTTCGCTACAATTTTGCTACATTGTCATCATCGCGAACCAAATTTTTCTATTGAGGCGTTTTTGTAAGCCTGGGGTGACTTTAGAAGAAATATCTTGAAACAAAGTTGTTGGAAATTGACCAGAGGAATATTTTTTGTGGGAATAATTTTTTTTATATTTGATTTTTCTGAAAATAACGTTAAAATTTTTGCAAAATTTAATAAATTACGAAAGAACTGTCGATACAAAAAATGTTTTTTTATTTAATTTTCAACAATTTTTGTCATAAAAATGTCACCTCAAGCGTCACGAAATATCCCAATAGAAAAATTTGCTTTGCGATGATGACAAATATTACGAAACTGCGGAATTTGAGAAGATACGAAAAACTATTTATTACAAAAAATGTTCGTCGTTTAATTTGCGATTGGTTTTGTTTGAAGATAGTTTTCCCATGTCGTCGTATGTTCCACAAAAAAAGCTTCAACGTGAATTTTCCTAGTATCTAATGTTGGATTTTTTCCTTTCTGAACACCCTGTATACGTTCACAGGCGTTATCAATTTTCAACAAATTATCGAATACGATTCAATTAACGTCTTAGCCGATGTACGAACTCTTGCTCAAAAGAAAATAATCGCTTCGATGTTTCCTCTTTGTGCGAACGGAAAACGGTGGCTTTCGCAGAATTTTTTTTTGCGTTGAATAAAATTTATTGGAATTGATTATCAACGCATCCGCGTATATATTACATCTCTGCGTGTACGTACATTGTAGTCGAACAGTTTAATATGTGTGACAGAATCTACTCGATGATCATATTGTTAGGCGAATGTTGTACTCTATTCGCTCTGGTCTGTTTTTTTCTCTGGTTTTATTTTCAATCATTTTAGAAGGAAATGTAATGATATATGGCAACGAACACCGATATCGTGGAGGTTTTTCTTTTTTTCGAAACTGTCGCCTGTGCTTGTATCGTTTTAAACTTCACCAAATTTGGCTTCCTTGTGTGGAAATTTCGTTACAATAATCGAGTTTACCACCGGTGGCGAAAAAGCGTTTTCGAAAGCTCTAGCATGTATGTACACGATGCTAAAACGAAGTTTATATGGTAACAGGCGGCGGTAACACTGGCAGCAAGTTAGTGCCATCGAGTACTGCTAGTGGAGCTGGAAGCGGCACCGGCAGCAGTGGCACGTTAAGTCCGGTCGGAAGCGAATCGGCGTTAGGCCCGTTGCCCGAAGGTTGGGAACAATCCAAAACGGACGACGGAGAAGTGTACTTCATTAATCATATGACTCGAACCACTTCTTGGTTCGATCCTAGAATACGTAAGTTGTACCTTTTGATTTTTCCGAAGCGTTTTACGGCCTAGCCGTCTTACTCTTCTGGCTTGTTTGTGTGAGAGGCGGAAAAAATGGTACGAGATGTAAAAATCACCCGAACGCTTCGACGATTAGATAAATTGCAGGGATTTTAAATTATGAAGATTTTATATTTGAAAATACGTTAAAAAATCAACATCAAAAATAAATTCCTTTATTGGCTGATTACAGCTCGCGTAATTAATTTTTACATTTTGTCGTCGGTGAAAACGGTACCGCGATGCGCACCCTGTAGTGACGTCATAAGATCCTATTGCCGTGCTTCGCGTCACGCGTTTGTATACGTAACGTTTGGTTTTAACTTGATTTCTCTTCATCAAATTTGAATTTTGAGTTCGGGTAAATTTTAACGTGTTACTGGAAGCTTCTAGAATACGTATTGAATTTTTTCAACGTTATATTTAATAGGTGATTGTCGATAAAAAATTAATCTCGTTTTCACGATCGATCACAACTTCATGTTTGAACGAAATTCAGAATACCAGGTGATTTTCTGTGATTTATTTAATAAAATTTTCATTTTTCTCATAAGAAAATGTTCAGCTAAATACGATGGCGTTAAATAATTTAATTTTTGTGCAACTCTTACTCGCATTTGTGGAATATAATGTACAAATTGCTTCCAGATTTTTTCAAATATTCTTTTTATCGGAAAATTCAATTGTATACCAATGATAGGCACACCTATCAACTAATTTAAAGTCCAAATTGATATATTTACTTCCATAAAACTCTTTCAATCTAGCAAACTTCGATCGTATTTCTCGATTTGGAATATTTAAATGCATAATTTTTTCGTCAAACTTATTAGTGTGCATTCTAGAAATAGAAAAATATCCTTGCTCTAATAAAAAACCGAAACACAAATCACGATTTACAAGATCAATATCAGGAGTTTGAATAATTTTCTTCAATTCCAAAACTTTTTTCACTGTAATTTTACCTACATCAGTCAGCGTCATTGATTTATTCACATCAGCGACAAGCTCTCATAATGCAAATTCACAACATCAGCAAATTTTTCATTCTGGAGGAACTTGTACGCGTCAATGTAGTTGAATTTATTTTTCCACTAGCTACAAAATGGAAGGGGAGGGGGTGCGAAAACGTATTTAAAGAGGTTTCTAAATTTTCTCAACAACATCGTATTCTATGGTCAAAATACGAGTTTTTTTCAAATAACTTCAAATTAGTTTTGGCGCCTCCTTCGGTACCATTTTGGGGCTCGAATTTTCGAAAAAAATCAAAAATATCGAAAAAGTCGTTTTCGAAGAAATTAAACCTTTCAGGTTGCATCAGTATTAGAATTATTATACCACAGGATGATTTTTTTTCAAAAAATCGGAAACTTGTCTATTTTCATACGTTTTTCATTACCTAATACGACGCGTAATCAGAGTACGGGGGGGGGGGTCATTTCGTAGAATTAGGTGTACGCGATCACGAAACCAAGGTAGATAATGAATCATGTGGCTGACAAAGGTGTCGTCTATATATTCAAATGAAGTATGCTGTGTAAAAATAATTTCGGACGCTGAATTCTACGTGTTTACATACACATGAGCAAATCCAATTGCTTTGTAACTTTGCCAAAGAAAAAATGCACGAATTTGATTTTTTACATTATAAACACTGTAACGAAGCAATGCAAGAGTATCGCTTAAAGGTGAATGTATATTTGGAAAATAATTATTTCGGTTTGGAGCGCTCATCGCGACGGTTTTTTTTCCCCGTTTCGATACGATATTCGAATTTTTTCGAAGTATTTGTAGTATTCTCACGTATAAAAGATTTTCAGAGGGTTTATGAAACAAAAGCGTGTTTGAAATTCTTATCGTCGAGGTTTTTTTCTCGGTGAAGTCGGCGTGCTGTGATATGACGGGAGGGTATGATGATTTGAATAGAATGGCGGGTGGTGTCGCAAGGCGATTCGTGGTTTATGCGACGAGAAAGTGATTAAGGTGGAATCGAATGGATTATATTTTTGAGGTGTGGAAGTTCACGCGTATAGATGTGAATTTCAGTCCGGCCGATTCGAGACGTAATGTCATTCAGATTCTCACGTACCTTGTGGCGGTTCTTCGAAAAATTGGACATTATCCAATACCACTTTTTGCTCGTGTGTCGTCGAATTCGTGAAATTCAAAATACCGAATCGATCGAAGAGATTGGGGAAAATTGGCGTTGGTTGAGCGACCGAAATTTCTCAAATTTGAGTCTTCGAGGAATGCCAAAAGGTGGCGAATTTATGATGACAAAACGAAGAAAAAATCCGTAACTTTGGTACTATTTGGAGGAGTAATGTGGAGCGGATGAAGTTATGATTTATATGATTATATCCAAGATGGCGATTCTTATTTCGTCGATTCTAAAGGTAATACAACGATAAACCGAGAGATATTCATGCCAGTGTTGCCATCTTCAGGGATTTATACCTAAATCTAGGGAGTTTTCGTTTTGCTGAAACAACCTATGGATTTCTTCAGGGATTTTGCATTTGTGGGTGATTTTTCGGGGAAAAATCCCTAAAATTTTGATTTCTTAATTTTTCAAGCAAAACCTTGCCAAATTGCTACTCAAAATATATTTCGGACATGTCTTCATTTTTAATTTTTGTTGCTTTGGGTTTGGGGTTTTTTTGGGGGCAGAATGAGAGAATTTTTCAATATTAGGGAATTTTTTTAAACCTATCTGGCAACACTGATTCATGTTAGAGCGTGTTTTGTACAACTCCGGATGACTCGATGGGAAAACTTTTGAAACAAAAGTTGTTGGAAATTAAACGAACGACATTTTTTGTAATAAATACTTTTTTCGTATTTGCTCAAATTTCGCCGCAATTTCGCTGTATTGTCGGAGACGCACGCAGAATCATTTAATTGGGGTGTTTTTGTGGGACTTGGGGCGACTTGCGGTGGTTGATTTTTTTCCCCGAATGACGTTAGTATTTTTTTTTCATTTTTTCAGAATATTCGGTTGTTTTTTAAGTGGTTCTGAAACTTAAACACTGCAATTTTTACGACCACTTGTGACGAACGATTTTACACGCAATTTAATTACCTCAAATTCATAAATTTTGGTTGAAAATTCATACGCACGTATTGATTTATCCCTAATTAAATTCAGCCATATCCAGATTAACACTTTCAACGAAGATGATTTACTCTCCAAAATGCAATTCGACTTTAAGTCTGTATTTCACTGCAATAAAAACATATTTTTTGATTTATCGTAGAGCAAAATTTGAAATTTTCTGAGTTTTATGATTTTTTTCCATTTTTCTTTTGTATACCCCCCCCCCTCCACCTCTTCTTCTAAAATGCATAATAACCTCGGATTTGAGTTCCGCAACCTCAAAGAGATACATTTTGACATATCACATGTTAAAATCCTCATTTTTCTAATTTACCCCCTCTCCCGTGATTCCCCTCCCCCACTCTAAAATGAAAAATGACCTCAGATTCGCACCAAACGACCTTAAAAATGCAATAAATGGTATAAAAAATTTTTTAATCACCCTATAGTCTTAAATCACTTGTTTGGCTGTTTATTAGTACAGAAATTTTGGGTTTTTGGAAATTAAATGAAAGAGATTTTTTCATGTATTCTTAAATTTTACGACAATTTTGACGCTATATCCAAAAAAATGAAATTACCGTATTTATGGAGATTTAAAAAAATGATAAGTAAAATACGCGTATTCTTCTGATTCTAAAAAATTGAAATTTGAAGAGAAGCGAAAAAAATATTCGTCGCAAGAAATGTTCTTCGTGTAATTTTGCTTCAAAAGTTTCTCGAAGTTGTACAAGAAACGCATTAACGTGAATGTTCAATGCCGGAACTGGCTTATTTTATACCTCCAAATCGAAAAAATTCCATATAAATCGCCATTTTGATTCGTATTCATTTGTTTGTCGTATCGAAGAAATAATTTTAAAAGAGGACTTTGATTTTTTTCTGTCAGAAATACACGAACGTGTAATATTTGATGACTCACGTTGTCATATTTTTCAGACACCGTGTAATCGAAAATATTACTGTGCATTAATTATTTATTTATTTTTTTACTCGACTATCGTAATCTTTTTCAATAGTGATGTCATCGTGAAATTGATTTTTAACATGCATAATATACAGGTTTTCTTCATCAAATATTTAATTATTTACCTATATCGTGAAATATAGGTTTTCGAAAAAATTTAATTTAATGGTGAATTTTGAGAATTCATTCAGCAGTTTTCCCAATTAAACAGTTCGGATGATAACGACTGATCGAATCTTACTTAGAGTTATTTTCTTCTTGTTTGATTTCAAAGTTTACCGATGTTTTAATTCAGTTTTGAAAGTTATCTTTCTCCGCTTAATGAAAATTACTTACAATCGCAGAACCGATTTTGAAAAAGGAAATCGATCGGTATCTTATCGATTATTATCATCGATTAAAAAAGGAGGTTATTCCGTAGTGATTTTTTTTTTACCCTTTAATATCGAGTATCTAATTATTTATCTTTATGAATTTACATTGTCGAAATGATTCATACTACGATTACGCAATGAAATACATAGAGTGCGCTGCAACGAAATACTGAAAATGGGATACTACGAACTGTAATATGTGAGAAAATTGTAATTTTTTAATTTTTACTCGAAAACGAGAGCGTTTTAGGAAATTTTTCATCTTTTATAATTTTAAGAAAATTAAATTTTCTATTTTTTGATATAAAGACAATTACGTTTTGGCTATTTTTACGATTGTGAAGATCATTTCTTCACATTGATTTTCAGCTTCTTTCAATGTTTTGCAACTTCGCTTTAAATTTACCTCGAATTTAAGTTAGAAACTTAATTTTTTGTAAATCTCGAATTCGTAGATATTTTTTCTTCTTTTTGACGATCTAAAAACGACATTTGTTGGTGAATTTTTCATTAAAATATGATTATTGATACATCGTTGAAAAGAGGAAAAAATTCTGAAAATTCGAGATTTACGAAAAATTGAGTGTTTTTGGCTTAATCTTGAAGTAATTTGAATGCAGAGTTGCGAAACATTGAAAAAATTTGAAAATCCGTGAGAAGAAAATGAGCTTTACAACGGTAAAAATGATCAAAATGAAATTACTTTTGTATCAAAAAATAGGAAAATGAATTTTCTTCAAATTATAAAAAATGAAAAATTTTCTGAAGTGCTCTCGTTTTCGAGTAAAAATTCAAAAACCACAGTTTCCTATTATATTTCACTTCAAATATACCATTTTCAAGTGTTTCGTCATGGCGTCACTAGATGTCAGCCATTTTGAATTTCGTTGCCAATTATACAAAGTCGAATGATTTGGAGATTTAAATTCGTATTATTTGGTATTAAAGGATTCTCGAATTCCACGTATTTTCGGTATTTACAAGTAACATGTACTTTTTACGTGTAACGTCTTGTGCATTTGAAAAAACAAATATTGGTTTAAATTTTTCGAGTACTTTACTAATCATGTATTGGAAATTAGAAAGAGGAACTCGACGAGGGATCGCTATCTAGCGCCGTGAATTAAATTTTGATAAGCGCCACATTGCCATCTTTTTAATAAAGCTATATCGACGTAAATTTAATTTTCGATTGAACTCTCATTATTAAAATTTCTCTTTTTTTTTTACAGCTGCCCAACTACAGCGTGCGCCATCTACCGGCTTACCTACTCAAACGCTTAATTCGTGGATGCAACAACCTGTCTCGCCGGCTGCTTCGTTGCAAATCTCTCAGCAAAAACTCAGATTACAGTCATTGCAAAGGGAACGAGAACGGTTAAAGATACGTCAGCAAGAAATACAACAGGTGAAATTTAGTTTTTAGAAAAATTCGGCCTTTTTGTTGAATGAAAATACGACGAGCCCCTTGGCCGGTTTCCAGCGTACACGCGTCGACATCCGGAAACCTAACTCGGTTTCGTCTTCGTGCTTGTTACATTTTTAGTTATGTTTTAAATTAACTTTAATTACGGCAGTATGGAAAAAAACAAAAGAATAAAAGCTACGTATTGTTGCGGTTTCCTCTCTGATTAACACATGTTTGCGAAAAACAACGGTTTTGAAAAATAAACGATTTTTTTTTTCCTCGTCGAGGAAATGTACGCGATTTGAGAAAGCTGACTGGTGAAAATACCTGCTTGAGAATTGCGTAATTGACGACGGGTCATCGCAATGTCGCGTTTTAATTTGATACAAGTTAAGGGTCAGAATACAAGACTGGTAGACGATTAGATTTTAATAAAGATGATCTTTTGTACTGTCAATTAATTTAGAACGGCTTTAATTATTCTGTACTTTGACCTGAGACGATGTGAAATCGGCTGTTTTTATGTGTGCGTGCGTAAATATTAGCGTTTTTTTCTCATTTATCTGTTCGATTATTTGTATCGGTATAGAGGTGTCGTTGAGGCGTGGTGTGTGGGTAATTTTGTTTTATTTTTTCTTGCAGCATGAGATGATTATGAATAGGCCGCGAACGGATCCATTTTTATCGGCCGCGACTATTGAACATTCTCGTCAAGAATCGGCGGATAGTGGGTTAGGCTTGGGGAATAATTACTCGTTACCTCATACTCCGGAAGATTTTCTAGCTTCGATCGACGATAATATGGATGGAGTTAGTGGTACGTTGAATTTAAATTTTGTTTGTAGCAAGAGAAGGTTTTAATGTTTTTATGAATATATAATACGATAAGGCAGTAGAAGTGATGAAAAATATTCTCTTGTGAAAATTATACCTAATCTATGCACTTGAACTTCGTTGCCTAATCTGATTGGCTTTTCTTATGTTGAGACATTGAATAAAAATTAGCGTTTGTAAAAATTTTATGTAATTATGCTGAGAAAAGAACTGAAATGAACGAATTTTTTTGATTGAGTAGTTCATTATCTGATTTTGAAGATGACAGTTCAATGAAACTGTTCTACTGTTCAGTAAGTTTACTGTTTGAATACGACACACCGTACTGAACAAAGAACAATGAACAATCTGTAGAAACAAAGATCAGAATGAACAGTTTTCAACGAAAAACAGTTTTTCTCACTTATTGTTAACAAGTGAACAGTCTGCTAAAACAGCAGATTGTCAAAGAACTGTAAAAAAACAGAGAGCAGATAAAAGAAGAATGAACAGTCTCATGAAGAACAGTTTTGCTCATTGAACAACTGAACAGTGAATAGTCTAAGAGATAGAATGTCACAGAATGATAAAGAACAGGAAGTAAATTGAACATGAGCAGAACAAACAGGTCCTTGTAAAGAACAGTTTTACTTACTGAACAACTCAACATTGAACAGCCTAGTGATAGATTGTTGCAAAATAGATAAAGAACAAGAAGCAAATCGAGCATGAGCAGAACGAACAATTTCTCATGAAGAACAGTTTTGCTCACTGAACAACTGAGCAGTGAACAGTCTAGTGATAGATTGTCACAAAGTAGATAAAGAACAAGAAACAAATCGAACATGAGCAGAACAAACAATTTCTCATGAAGAACAGTTTTGCTCACTGAACAACTGAGCAGTGAACAGTCTAGTGATAGATTGTCACAAAGTAGATAAAGAACAAGAAACAAATCGAACATGAGCAGAACGAACAATTTTTCATGAAGAACAGTTTTACTTACTGAACAACTGAACAGTGAACAGCCTAGTGATAGATTGTTGCAAAATAGATAAAGAACAAGAAGCAAATCGAACATGAGCAGAACAAAAAATTTCTCATGAAGAACAGTTTTGCTCACTGAACAACTGAGCAGTGAACAGCCTAGTGATAGATTGTCACAAAGTAGATAAAGAACAAGAAGCAAATCGAACATGAGCAGAACAAAAAATTTCTCATGAAGAACAGTTTTGCTCACTGAACAACTGAGCAGTGAACAGTTTAGTGATAGATTGTCACAAAGTAGATAAAGAACAAGAAACAAATCGAACATGAGCAGAACGAACAATTTCTCATGAAGAACAGTTTTGCTCACTGAATAACTGAACAATCGACGTTATACTTATATGGACTGCTAATTTAAATGGACGATTTTGTCTCCGGCCGCGGTATAGCCGTTCCGCAGAACCCGGATATGGCGCATGCGCAGTTGGTTATCGCGCATCAATTCTTATCACTGAGTGCGGCGATTGCCGTGAACACATGAGTCATGTGTGCATCAATCGAATCGAATGCGTCATTGCCCATGCGCCATATCCGGGTTCTACAGAACGGCTATACCGCGGCCAGAGACAAGAAACATTCAGTTTTTTGCCAACAATTAGCAGTCCATTCAAGTATAATGTCTATACTGCTCTATCAGGTAGAGAAGTAACCACAGGAATACAGGAACACTATCAACCTCGCGCGTTGCGCAGAACTGCTCGTGTGCTTAGGCCCCTAGAATTATGTTGGCTTCACTTCACTCTGTTATTATTTGAAATGTGATAGAGCGGTCTATATTATTATGTCTAAGGCCTACCCATTTCATTTTTTACATTTTATTTTTAGCCACACTGATTTTGATTGATTTGTTTCAATAGTTTTGAACGCAGAGGAGGCAATCACCAAGAAAAATAGAATAAACTGTATGTAAGGTTTTTACTTTAAAAATATACTCATTGTCATTACACGTAGCCAATAAACCGTTTATTTCTGTATGAAAGTTATGAAAGTTACAGAGAGAGTGTATATAAAATAAATATTAACAACAAAAGAAACGGAGAAAAAGCCTGTATAAAACGGTAATATAAATATAAAGGTAACAAAAAAGGTTTTAAACGTGAAAAAGAACACAATAACGACTATATACAAGTAATGACTAGAAAAGGTAAATACTGGTAAATTACGTGTAAAAAGACGACAAGTTTATCACGTTGACGTTATCACAATTATTATCAAATGTCAATCGGTTTGTTTCACCTTTTTCTTACTAAGCATGAGTAATTTTCCTTAGCCAATTCGAATGTTTTCGATGAAAAGGTGAAGTAGTAGTCAAATGTTTTGAACATTATTTAGACATTTCTTATTCCTAAAGTTACGGTGAGGTGTTGTTTCATTAAATTTCAGATGAATGTTTCGCGTGCAATAAACATTTTTCCTACCGTTAGAAAAGTATGGCGAACTGATTTTGTTCGATCTCGATATTGGAGTTCAGAACCTGATCCCAAAAGAATTTTCCGATATGGTAATGATGATGATCATTTCTATAAAGGAATGTTGCCAAGAGGAGACTTCGACCGCATTAAAGCTATGAAAATTTACAGACCTAAACAATCTTGGAATGAAAGAAGAAAAACTTTTGGGCAAAATGATTATATCGATATATTAGGTAGATATTTATTTCATGAAAATATACTCAATTGTACGTAACTACGTCTAATACATACTTCTTGTGTTACAATGCAGGTGATGAAAGATTGCACCCCATCAAATTAGCTGAGAACGTTCCTGATTGGTTAAAAGGTTTTAAAGGGAACGAATTAGAAACGCTAATGCGAAGAATGAAAATGTTCCGCGGTACTTTACCTCACAGACAACCTGAAAGATGGAAAAAAATGCAAACACGTTTTGAACAATTGTTTTATTTCTACAATTACAGGAAAAAAGTAGGAATGCCTAAGCTTTGAAAATTTATCTGATAATTAAATGTAGTCATTATTTCCGATGTTATTATTTCGCAATTTCATGGTAAAGTACATATAAAAGGTGTACCATTTACTAATTTCATTACTACGTAATACACGAATATACTGGAGTTGAAAAATACACATATAAATTGTATCCAGACTTGAGGTTACCTTTGTATGTAGGTGTACAGTATGGTAACAGTGAAATAAAAATATGTTGATATGCCAAATTTAATACGCGTTAGAAATTTTGGAAATATAAAATAAAAAATCATCTTTCAACATTCTCAAAAGGTAATAAAACACACCCAAGCATTCCAGATCCTGACCAAGTACGCGGTGTGAGGTACACTTTGGTAATTGCTTCATTTCTAAGAACTATTACTTTCACAAGTTGATTGATGGAGTGTTGTACAATATTGGAAATATCTGTCAGATTATTGAAGTTGCTGCTATTCACTGAACCGAAGTGTGTGACCAAATCGCCAACTTTTAATCCCTACGCAATCAGTAAAATAATAATAAATACGTTCTTTAACGAAGCTTCAAGTAACGTATGTCTTTCTCTCACTGCTTCACTAGCTGGTGAGCCAGATATTACGGCTGTAACTCTGGCAACTGGAGTATCAGGGATTATTTCAACGTCCATATTTTCAGTTGTCCCTGGACTATTTTCAGCATGGACAATATGGAGACACTTTTCAATGTCGTGCATTATTTTTCGAAGATCGTTTTTGATACCTGTTACAGTTAATATACTTACATATCTGTAATGACATTAACCAAAGTATAAACAGGAAAGCCTACATATTATTTTGTGTCTTGCCTGACGAACTTGATAAACATCTATATCAGCTCTAGGGTAGCCGTCAGCATCGACTAAAGCTTCGTTCATATCAGTATTGTTCTAGAACGCAACCGAAAATTTTATGACGACATTCCAAATAATTTTCTGGATGAGTTTGTCTTTGTATACTGTTTACCGTGGTCAAAATCTCTAGGTATTCCTTCAATTCTTCTTCTAACTTCCGCTTATCATCTTCCAGTTTTAATGCCGTTTGACGAACAGAATGAGTCGCGCTACAATCTTTATTAACTCTGTTCACCATTTTCCCATTTAAGTAGGGAAGATCTGCAAAACAAGTAAAAACATGTTCATTTACAACTTTTTGGAAATAACAAAGAACACTAGCTGATAACAACTTACTGCAGAATCGTGTGTGAAAACAACACCAAAATTTCACTCGAGAGTATACGAAAAGAGCACGTATTGTTTTTATACAGCAGCCCGTAATAGGAGGAAAGCCGGAAATCCATCAGCTAAGCTCTGATCGTATTTAGTGGCCGCCATCTTCGTTCGGGTATAGAAATCAGTCTGACCTTCCATATCAGTGAAAAGTCGTAATTTTTGGAATTTTATCTTGGGACACCTATGGCTAATTAAGGTAAATGAAGGATGGTGGGGGGGGGGGGGGTTGACGACACCAAATCGAGTGGCGTAGTTAGTTTTTCGTTGCGATCATTATTATTCGAGATATCGCAAATAAGTTTTACGCCAACAAATACGCGATATCTCGAAAAGTAATGATCAAAACGAAAAACCAACTGCGTCATTCGATTTGGCGTCCCCGAAAACCCCTCGAACCACCCTTCGTTCTCCTCAATTAGCTCCAGCAGCTGTGGGAAAAAATTCCAAAAATTACGACTTTTCACTGATATGAAGGTCACACTGATTTCTGTTGTTAAAAGCTTCTTTACTTCAATTTCAAAAATTAGCATTAATTACTCTTGATTTCGTGAATATTTTGAAAAAATTCAAACGGATTTGGAATCGTGGGGAAAAACTGAAGAGATTGATACCACTATCCACCCCCAATCTGAAATTTTTTGAAAATTTTCAAAAAAATCGTCGCCAGATCAAAGATGGCGACCGTCGAATAATGCTTACGAAATGAATTTTTCTTGGGGTACAGAAAGGCTATGAGGGCGTGTGAGTGTCTATTTGTAGGTTATCAACCCCGCGGAATCGATTGCCGTTATCAGATTTTCTCTATCGCGTACTGTGTGTTCGATCGAATTTCAATCTCGAAATTTTCTCAGCAATCGTATGTTTTTGAGGTGATATTCGTAATCAGCGACTTCGACTTAATAAAATGAGACATATTTCCCAAAAAACTCGCCGGTTAGAAAGGCGGTTACGAATTAATCATATAAAGTTCGTGTGTCTCTCCCTCTACTTACACGCATTCAGGTATGCAACCACTTCAAAATTTGCAAAAACGAAATTTATTCACTACCGCCAACCGGCGGATTTTTGCGAAATATGTCTCATTTTACAAAGTTGACGTCGCTGATCACGAATATCACCTCAAAAACATACGATTGCTGAGAAAATTTCTAGACCGAAATTCAAGTTTGACGGTCAAGTGTTGTATCAATCTCTTCAGTTTTTTTCCACGATTGCAAATATGGTCGAATTTTTCCAAAATATCCACGCAATCAACAGATTAATATGACGAAATGTTATTCTGTGTGGAACCTATATTTGTTTGTAACAATATTATGAAATCTTGCGTTTTATAAAAACAAAATATATCTTGATGTCTTATTTTTCATTTTAAATTTGAAATCAGATATTTTCGAATTATAATGAAAGTATCGCATTTTACGGGTAACGTTCAACGGAAAAACTCAACAATTATTTACAAAACAGTACATTAATATTAATTACTTT
Organism: Maconellicoccus hirsutus; assembly: GCA_003261595.1. Lineage (NCBI taxonomy): Eukaryota > Metazoa > Arthropoda > Insecta > Hemiptera > Pseudococcidae > Maconellicoccus > Maconellicoccus hirsutus. The sequence continues at coordinate 14,060 of QBDW01000756.1, forward strand.
ACGTGCGAGCGAACAGGAACTTAACTACGACCAACATAATTTAAAAAAAAATTTATACCATACTGTTACAATCACACAATAAGGACTACGCGGTATTTTCACGAATAATATTCAAAACACTTTAAAACATGAAAATTAAGCCAATATATCACAATTCCATTTAGATTTGATTCTTCAACATGTAGCAACCACGTTCGGATGCTCAATAGATTCTTTCCCGTTGGTATCGACGTTGGAATTTGTCAAGCCCAATTGGTTAAGAAGAATTTTAGGTTGTGGATCGCGACCTCTAAAACGACGAAAAACTTCGCTCGCTTGACAACTTCCTCCAAATGCGAAAAATGTATCTCGAAATCTGTGAAGGTACGGCATAAGGAATACAAATTAAAGCTTTTCAAGGATGATTCAAAGCGCCAACAACGTTTACCTTATGCCTAGATTAGATTGATCAGATTTATCATCGAGGAAAGCTTGATAGGCATCAGCCGCTACCATTCGCGACCATATATGGGAATAATAGGCAGCACCCCAAGAACCAGAAAAAATATCTACGTATCTGACTGGATCACTGTGGTATTTACTCATCGGAAAGATGAAATAATCGTCCCATATTTCATGCAACATGTCGTTCCAAAATTTTTGACTGAAACGGAATGAAATATAAGAATTTCATACAATTCATGTAAACACTCATCGTATAGTAAGTATGCAATACTTACGTTTCAGTATGACATCGAATGTCTATTTTCGCTTTGTATAATTCTTTACACATATTATAACCAGCTAAATGTTTCTTAACTCCTTGTAAATCAACTTTATCTGTGATTTTTTGTCCAGTGTTATAATGTTCATGAATAGAGTCGAATATTTCTCGATCATACACCCTGAAATTGAAAAAAAAAAAGTAATAATAATAATAATAATAATAATATGCAACGAGACTTTCGGTTAAATTCCAACACGTTTCAGGAAATTTCTTACCAGTTTTTCATAAATTCACTACAAATTCCAACAGCATCGTACTCCACAAAATTTAAACCAGCTACGTCGGCGTAAGATGATTTACACAATAAATATTGTAAATTATGCCCGAACTAATTAAGAGAACAGATATAACAGACAATTAAGTGAATTCTCAGAGTGCTATATTGTATCATGTCTTCTTTAAGAAATTGTATAACAAAAAACTTACTTTGCCGAACATGGCGCAAACTTCACTAAAAGACATTAAAGAAGGTTTTTCATCAGTAGGTTGCGGTAAATTCATCAAGAACGCAGTTAATGGTAAAACACGTCTGGTAACACGGGACGCATTTCGTATAGATATCAACTGTACGTCATCTTCAATGACACTCATTTTGTTATCTCTGGAAACCACCCAAATACATATTGATCGCAAGAGTTAGAAAAATGTAAAGATTTTAAATGAAAAGTACCTTGATAGAAGATCGAAATAAAATCCAGCCACAGGCTTATCACCATCAAGTTCATAAATGTAGTAGAACTTCACGTCGGGGTGCCATACGTCAACCTCTTTTTGTTCTTCGATTTTTATACCAAATAACCGCGAACACAAATCAAATAAACCTTTAATAACCTTATCAATAGGTAAATAATTTCTTAATTTATCGTCATCGAAACTGAAAAAAAAAAAGGATATTAGTAGACAAAAGTGAAATTTTATAAACAAGGTACATAGTTATTTCAGAAAATTACTTGAAAACTGAATATTTGTATTTTCTCGACCAGTAAGGAAGATCCCACAACTGAATTGGGTAATCGAAATTATGAGCATTTGCAAAATCTTGAATAGCTAGAACTTCATCCATTTGAGCTGGCTTAGCTAATTTTGAAAAAACAAAAAGAAATTTACAAAAATAATTCATGCAAAAGAATAAAAACTGAATATAACGTTATCCACGAAGACTAACCAACTTCCAAAAATGAATCCATTGTGTTAGTTATATTTTCCAGGCTACCGGCCATTTTCGTTTTTAAATTGGCTTCAAAAAAATTTTTATAGCCAGCAACAGACGCTAACTCGTGCCTAATGAAACACAAAATTGTTTGAAAATCTGCGAAATCACCAGTGCAGTTCGCAATTTTCGTTATATGTACCTCATGAAACGTATTTCTTCAAGACATATGCTATTTCTTAATTCTCTGTTTTCTTCGACTAATGATGCAGCTTTATCTTCGGCATTCCATACCAACCAACGGAGATCACGATCGGGACAATATTCAATAAATTTTTCTCCAATACGGAAATTTAATTTTACAGTCCATGGTCCTTCCACTGAATCATTTCTACAAAATAACTGAATAGTTGAGTGTTTAATGAATAGCGCGTAAACCATCAAAAAGTATTTACATACCCAGCGGTACTCATTAACTTCAAAAGGGGTTTTGGAAAATCTTGAACGATCATTGAATCGTCAATCGTCAAGTAGAACTGAGCACGGGACGCCTGTAAAACGACAAATTGAAGCGTCCGCAAAATTTCAGTACATTTTAAAAATCAATTGACAGTTACTTCGACTCGAATCCTAAAATGGTACTGGTTGTCGATGAGCTTCTCGATTTTGAGAGCAGCAATTCTTCGGATTCGTGTTTTAGCATCTAAAAGTGACAAATCTCCCTCTACTACATGTTTATCTATTAAGCGTGCTTGTTCTTCAGTAAGTTTAGATTTATCGCATGACTACAAGAAAAAAACATGAAAAAAGATTCTGGCACAAATTTAAAATACTTTATACGGCTATATCGAACTCACCTTGCAAGCTTTATAGATACTTTCAGCTCGGAATCTCACTCCTCTTGCGCTTACTACCCTATGGGCTAAACTGAAATAAGCAGTGGCAGGAACCAGATTTGAATCGGCTAAATACAAAGTTTTCAAAAGACCCCAAATTGTGTCAAATGAACTAGTAGTTTTCTCCAACGGATCTAATATGTCTTCAAATAAATCAGGATAAAGATGCGGCGTTTCTGTTGAAAAAATTATCCTAATACATAATTGGAATTACAAGAGAAAGCAGTCTTGCAAAATGTCAAAGTCACCTTCCAATTTCCTGTCCATATTACGAATGGAACATTCATAGTCCAATATTTGTTTGCCCATCAAAGTTCCGATTTTTTCGGTAGTCAATTTTGAAAAAGCTGGCAATTCTTCATGAACAGATAATAACTTCTCAGCTAATTCTGCATCTACTTCAGGTAAACTGTTGGAATATAAAAAATATACAGAGTAAGGTTACACAAATACAAAGGTTTTATAGTATCGGATTGAATGAAAACTTGACTTACAGTACAATATATGCTGTTCGAGCTTGTTTGTAGTAGACATCATTACGCCTTTTGAAAAGGCTGCATAAGTTACGAGAATATCTAGAAGATAACATTCTGACACTTACCAAGTTAAACATATCACCCCGATAAATACATCATCGATTTATAAAACAAGCAGCCACACCGTTCAGTGTAAGTGTAATATAATTGATATAATTTCCGAAATAGTAGTATTGAATGTGAAATGCTAGATAATGAAATGAGTTGAGCTTAACTGTACCATTTTAGAATTCTATTTTGTAATTCAACTGAACCAATGAACCACATTACACTTCAACATTACAATTCATTTTACAAATTAAGACTTAGGCTTAGACAATATCATAATGGACTGCTCTACCCATTGACGATATAAAGGTGTATTCTTTTCGCAAAAGGAGTATACTCCGAGAGCAAAATAATGTAAACAGAGAAAACTGATAACTAACTTTACTCTTGATAGTAACAAACATTACCTTGGGTTTCATACCGTTCTCTTCGAACTAGGTAACGTTTGGTTACTATCGGGAGTAAAATTAGTTATCAGTTTTCTGTTTACATTATTTTGTTCT
>QBDW01000760.1:0-15940 GCA_003261595.1 Maconellicoccus hirsutus
AGAAGTCCATTTGCTTTATTAAGTCGTCCAATCGTATCGAGAGGAATATAATGACGGTAATTTAGTGTCTATGTATTCTTAAGAGATTTAATTGTTCGTTTTTTAGGTTTGGTCGCGACCAAGTACGAAATACTCGGTATTTTTTATTTGAAATGGGAAGTGATGTAGGAGGAAAGGGGTTGTAGAAGACCCGTGTGTTTTGATTAATGAAATTAATTCGTAGTTTTGTTATAAAGTGAAGCACGTGTGAAAAGTGTGAGTTGGTATATGATAAAGGAAAACCACTCAGGGCAATATTAAAGGTATCTATTTTCGTTAATAAGGAACTCACCCGTGGGATTCATAGAGTGGCATTGATACATACTTGAAGGTTATTGGAAATTCTCAACGTGGTCGGATAGGCTTTCCGAAGAGGTTATTTTACCTGTGAAAATCTAATAAATTTGCTGCACAAGATGTTTCACATCTTGCATAATGTATTTTTCAAGGTCAACCCAGCTTATTAGAAACACTTTCACATTTTATTACAATTCGATTTTCAACTGTAAAGAATACTGGATTTCTGAAACGTCTTCTTGTTACAAGCCATTCCTTGTTTTAAAGCGCCCCCTCCCCTTGGATGTTTCTTATCATCCCTGTCAAAATCGAGCAATTGGGAACCCTTTCAATTGAAAAAAACAGGAAAAATTACCAATAAAGATAACAAAATAAATAAAATTGGTTATCCTTATTTAAATTTGAAAAAAATAATAATTTTGATTTAAAAAAAAATAACTTGATTTCGGAATGAATTGAAAAATTAATTAATAAAAAAGTACATAAAATACTCATTTCTGAAACGCATTAAAAATCGATAGGTTGTTGAAAAAAAAATGAATAAGAAGTTGCTTTAAAATCAAAACGCTGGTTAAAATTGATAATAGAGGCAATTGAAAGCAATTAGAGAGAATTTTGTTGGCATTTTTATGTCCTGACTATGGCACACAGAATTGAAAATCGTCAAAGCGTTACAAAAAACGTCACGCGGTTGTCATGACGACGTCGACGTGTCGTCGTGTCATGCTCGTGAATGATGATCGTAATATTTTCATATCATGATAACAGGTCATTGTTATGGTGACGTTATCATGATCATGAGTGACATATACGATGACACAGGCCGTGTCATGGCGACGTGCCATGTTCATGAGTGATTCTTGATATTTCCATGTTATCATTACAATTCGTAGATAACACGTCACCGTTATGGTGGCATATCATGATCATAAGTGATATACTATATCATAACAAGTCATTATCATGGTGATATGTGATGGTTATGATTAGCGTATGATGTGAAATGACATGATGAACGTCATTGCAGTGGTGAAGTGTCATGATCGTGAGTAGCATATAGTCATGTTTTGATGATATGTCAAATGACTTGTCATAGTGATATCTCATGATCATGTTCTGTTGATATGTCATGGTGACCTGAATAATGACATATTACTGGTAAAATTCTTATTTTCGTCCTCGTTTTATACAATATTTTTGTCTCCGTTTTCAGGGACGAAGCAAAGGTTTTGCTAGGGAGAAAAGAGTGGGATTTTTTATTAGAAAAATACTGACTTTCTCGCGTAAAATTACCGAATAATTTCCAAAAATAATACTATTTTCAATGTTTTTTTTTAATATGTACATAGTTGTTCAAAAAAATTATCCTCTTTGAATTTAAAAAAAAAAAAAAATTTGCAAGTACAATTTGAATTGAAAAACAATCATGAAAATGAGAAAAAATTGTCCGAACGGAGCGAAATCGAAAATTCGTTCATTAAAATGTGTAGTTTCAACGTTTTTTAAAGAGTTTCTGTACAATTTGAAGATTTTCCAGCGGTTTTTTTTTAATACACACGTCTACTAATCTTTGACAAATTGGATCATGTTCAAAAATCAGAAATAATCAAATCCGAAATTTTTTAGCGATACATCTCGAACATCTCCACGTTTTATTATTTCAAATTTCGGAGTATTTTTCTTCCCTCGGAGCTTTGTTTTTGTAGATATGGCGGAATATATTTTGGGAAAATTTTTACAATTTTTTTCATCTCTTTAAATCGACGACATGATAAATATCCCGAAATTCGCGTGCTTTTTTTTCTCTATAAAAAAAGAAATGAAAGACGACGAAACACAAATAACCGCGAGAAAAATACAAAACGACGAAATTCTGTTCTTCGTAACGTAAGATTTCCTGTAGCGTTTTGGCGATGAAAAATAATCTTCAAAGGGAGAATACCCAAAGACAAGGAGATCTTTATAGGTCAGAAATATAATATTGATTGGGTATTTGTATGTGTATACGCGTCGTCCATCGTCCACCTAATCGTTGGCATTTCATTCGATAAATCCACAATAAATGTTGGGCTTATACGCGAGCTAGCTTTAGCGAAAAACGACCAAAGAATTTATAGCATGGAAGAGGCGAATATAGCGTCGTATAAAAAGTGAAAAACGACAGAAAACTCATTATTTTCGTATTTTTTTTTCAAGTGTTTTTTTTTCCTAAACGCGAAACGTGTACTATGCTGGTATTAATTTCGCGTACTATGTAACGAAGATGGCAGCTTTCGGTGTATTGTTGCTTTCAATTTTTTCAAGAAGGCGTATTTACTAAGTATTAGCCGCGGAATATGACGGAGGAGGTAGATTAATTAAAATTTGCGCAGCGTTTACACTTGGTATACGTAGCGATATTTTAACGAGTTGAAATTACTATACGCGAGATGGTAATGGCAGATGTTTCGGTACATGGGCCCGCTTTCGAAATTTTTCCATGCCGATTTCCGCCGCGTGATGCGGAATTAATAAACAGCGCGAGGGTTGTGAGGATTTTTGAAAAATAGTTCGACTGAACGCCGAATTTCGCACTTCATTACGAAGCGTGTCAGAAAATATTCGAAATTTACACAAACCTAGTATTTGAGATTAATTAAATTTTCGGATGTTTCGAAGAAGCAGGTTTCGACGGTTCAAAAATACTGGCTTCGTAACGATGGGAACGCGAATATGATTTATTTTTTAGTTTCGACGTCGTGCACGTTTTAACGTTACGTGATTGGTAATTTGTTAAGAATACGTTGTAAAGGGTTTAAGGATTCGCAGTAGAAGGCATAATGCTCGAGATGTACCAACAGAGTCCGGCTGTTCAAAATTAACCAAAGTTGTTGTATACTATGCGTCAAAAAGTGGAATTAAAATGGTGGGGTATGTAACAGAACAGGTAGTAAAAGTTGTGAAAGTAGTGAAAAATTAGTAGTTTGCTAGTGAAAATGTAGTGAATTTTGCCAAAAATTGGTGCATAAATGAAAATATCCGAAGATGCGAAACATAATTGAAAAAATTACCCAAAAATTGTTCATTTTAATAAATGACCAGCAATTTTTTTTATGAATTGGCAGCACTGTCGGAATATGTGACGTCATATACATTTGCCAAATCAGCAAGTAATGCGTTTATTTGTTTGTAATTTTATTTGATTTTTTTTTAATTCAAGTACGGATTTTCTTTTATTCTGAGATTTGACCTCGTTGATGGGGGGGGGTGAGGTTTTATTAGAAGGATAGTGATTTTTGAAGAAAAAAAAACCGATACTTCGAAACAGGAAGCGATACACTTGATTTTTCTTCGTAGAAAAGTTCTAAATAATTTCTGGAAAAGATTTTACTACTTTCAAGTGTTGCTTGGGATCACCTTTGTGTATAAAACCTAGTCAGCCTCTCTCTCCCCTATGAAATGTCCCATAGGAGGCTAAACATGTCCTCAATTTCAGTTTTTTGATGATAATTCGAAAGCTACGATACGTAGTGAAAAATAATTGTGTTGAAAAATAATCTACTTGGAATTCCCTACAAAATAACATGAACATGACCTCTTTTCGATGAACCCCACCCCTGTGAAAATGGGTTATTAGGGATTGAAGTTTCCCATTTTCTTAATCGCGATCGAAAAACATCGTTTAGAAGCCTTCATCTGGTTCTCCTTGGATCGCTCTTTATAAATTCTGTACTTTTTGTATTATTGCATTGATTTTTTTTTTATATATACCGTGCGCCTGGAATGAATTCCTGATCCTTGTCTTGCCTTCATGGAGCTGCAAGGGCTCATATTGAAAAAAAAAACATTACCACCAAAAGATTTTAACTAATGCTATTTCAACTCAATCTACGCAACTACATCTCAAGTGCCAAATGAGTTGCATAACCGTGGTACTGCGCTGGGTTTATTACTTATTTATGGCGCAGCGATATGCAACTTATTTAGCTCGCGTGCTATTGATGTTGAGTTGTATTTCGATTGAAGGCGTATTAATAGGTATCAAAAACGTGGTTAATTAACGCCCTCAAGTTACGATTCGCGAAGCTGGTCTAATAAATTATTCGACGTTTCGAAGTAAAGCATCAAATACCGCGGTAAAAACATGCGATAGTTCGCCCTCAGGTGTCTATCTAAATTACTTTTTGATTGGTCGCTATTACGATTATATCTAAATTAATGTTTTTTTGTTGTTTTTTTTTCAGGTAAGTCAAATTATGACGTTAACTTTTGCCGAAGAAAACACGAATGCTGATCTCAGGTTCTTTGCGATCACCGACGTAAATCCTTGCGAAGGTTTTTCATAAACTGTGAATCGATGTATAATCATCCGAAAGTTGGTCAACGAAAAAGACGTGAGAAAAATACCGCTGGGCCGAGAATAAACGAAGTACGAAAGTGTAATCCACTTAAAAAAGCTGTCTTACGATGTTAAACGAGCGTTAACGCGTTTACGAATTATTGCTCGACACGATAAACGATTATGACAGTTTCAACTCGTTTTGTAATCCGACGAGACGCTTTTTTTTCCCCTTTCAGACGAAATATAAAGCGAATTATTCGTGGAAATTACGAGGTTCGCGGACGACGAACGCGTGCAACGTTGAAATTCCACCGCAAACGTTCGAATTTAGCGAATCGCGTTTTTCGGGTGACTTCGTGTGTATTTTCGATTACAAAAGCTCGAATCGAGAAAAGAAACAGGCGCCTTTAAATTGTATGTTGAATATTCATTTTACGCCTACCGACGGAATAATCTAACGCGACGCGGATGTAGAAAGGCAAAAGCGTGAGAATATCAATTTCATCTTTTCAACGTCTCGCTTCGTTCTTTCGACGTATTCGCGACATACGGGATGCTCTTCGGTGGTTTTTTCAACTTCGATGGGTTTCGTAGATTTTTCATATGCGAATCGAACGACAATATTTACACAGTTGTATCGAATTTGCAACCTTCTCTGAAGATGAAATCGATTTAGCGCGAAATTAGCCAATTTTATATCTGCGATGGAAAAGCGACCTCGAAGAGGTGGAGAAGTACACGGAAAACATGCAGAATCGATATGGAAATAATATTTTATAATTTCGGTAAAGTGTTGTAGCAAAGGCATCGACGTTGTAAGCGTCGAAAAAAAACAGTATTCGAGGAAAGATTTCATTATACTTGGTAATATTCGCTTTAGCACGCGCAATTAAACCAGCTTCGTTGTGTATTTGGGCGTAAAAGGTTTTTCTAGTAAAATTTCACCTCTTAGCATGCTCCGTGTCTGCGGTGGAGGCGATTCGGCATGCCGTCGTTGAGCTGTGCCCGAGGAGTAGAGGGCCTTTATTAAAGTGAAGTTAATTTGTTTTCCGTAACGGAAGTTTCGGTTTGCCTACGTTGTATATCGGTCGGCTTATTAATTAAAATAGGAAGGCGGAACAATTACAAAATATTTACACAAAATACGAATAAAACGTTCGGCTATTATCATAAATTAATATTTATGAAGAGTCATTGGCGGCATTATCGTTATTATTTAAACCGAATATCATAACTCGACGAAGAAGATTCGCTTTAAGCTGGAAAAATTTCGCTTCAAAGTTATTTTTGAATTTTAAAGTATCAACGGTTTCGCGAAAGACATAATTTACATGGTAATTTTAGCCTTTCCCTTTATCCTACCCAGCTTGCGGGCTGACTTCAGCGTTGAGCCGATGAGTCTTACGACGGTAAATACGACAAATTTTCCCTCAAAGGATGTCTCCGATGGAAGTGGAATTACGAGGGTTTTTTCCACGTCCGTTCGAAATATCTAGATGGATTTTTGCGTCTTTGATCTTATCGAAGGTATGAGCGGAGTACGATATCGAGCAGTTCGGTTTGAATTTTTAGTCGAGATGTGGTAATGAGCGGAAATAAGCTGAGGTAATCAGAGTCGTGGAATATTCCGTTTTGAGAGATTCATCGTTTATCCGTGAGGCCGAAATTGATTGCTTTATTTGATAAGTTTTGGTGTATTTTTTTTATTCCAAATTTCAGAAGGTTTTCCCAAATTAGTTATAATTTTTTTTGACTTTTTTCCAACATATTGAGAAGATACAAGTTTGAGGGGGTCTCGAAAAAAGTGAGTTTGATCTCTCAAATTGAAATTTTCTTATGTGAAAATTGCCTGGTTCCAAAATCACGTAATGATGAATCATTTAAAACGCAAAAATAAAAATGATTTTGATCAGTGTTACCACTTTGACATTTATGATTCACTTTATATCATAAAAATTTTAAAGGCACACTTTGAAAAAATTAAAAATTGGAGCTCGCCTGTTGAAGTTCGACGGCAGTAGCATCGAAATCACTCATTTTTGCGGTGCCATTTGGAGGGGGGGGGGACTCAGGCATGATTTATAGCGAAACGTTTGCAAAAGAGTGAAAAAAATTACCTATTTTGGCGATGAGATGCAAAGTCTCTTGCTATTCAAAAATAATTTTTTTATTTCTCGTTTTTTTAATTTGTCAATTTGAATATTGGTTACTGAAAACAGCCTGAAATCTCCTCCTCCCCCACTACCTTTCCAAAAATTCCAACCTGAAGAACACTCACGAGTTTGAAAGCAAATAATATCATTTTCTATCGCTGCACAGGAAAAATTACGAAAAATTATTGTCCATCTTGAATATTAAAACAAAAATCGTACCTCGTGGGTTATTCTTTTTTTTGATTTTTGAGTTCAAGATGTGATTTGAATGATCGACAAATACATAGTTCTATGATTGAATAGAATTTGCAAGCCTTAGGATGTCACAAAACTCGATTGATTGTCCCACAAGAACATCAAATTTTGGCTTGAATGTTTTTTATTGGGAGGAAAGGGACTTTTCATGGAAGAATTTCTGCTTTAAACCATTTTATGGTTTGTATTGCTGAAAATTAACGTAACATCATTTAAATGTTTGAAATTTGAAATACTTCCTCATCCCTACCCCGCCACCATTACAAATATTGTTGCAATTTATTTAATTTTTTTATTTTTTGGAAAGAGTCAAGTAGTCACTTTGAATCTAAATATCTATTTATATTGCTCAGCTTGAAAACCTTCAAGTATTTTTTTTTTTTTGAGAAAACGAGTAAATTTCCCTCAAAAAATTAGTTGATTACAATACCCGAAATTATGCACTTTGAATTGTTTCATCATCAGTTTGTGAGGTGACCAAAAGACTCGGTTCGAAGAAGCATAAGTTGCCTACTTCTCGTGTAAACGGAGTATGTGTGTGTTATGTATGTGGAATGCTCTCATAATAAGACTTAATAAGCTCTTAATAATTTTTATTGCTCTAACGCATAAAAGGAAAATCTAATTAGTTGCTAGTTCAACATCTCATCGTATATTATGTGCATTGTCATTACGAACGACGCGGATAATAAAAATGTAAAGGTATTAAAAGATGAACAGTCGAGTGGATAATTAGGAAAAGAATACGGTTTTCATATTTGTCGGGATTTTATGTATGTACGATCGTTTTAATCCCCGGAGACGTTTCGGTCTTGATATTACGTATCCATAATAATTGCCATTTATTGCTCGTAAATTTCCTTATTTTCTTGTTGAGAGGGTATGAATGCGGATGTGAAGGAACAAAAGTGCATTACGGAGGTGAGCGGTTTTCTTTTAGTGGGTGTATTCAACTGTTGCGAATTTGTTGGACATGTGAGCTAAGAAGAGATACGAGGAGCTGACGCTGGGCTAACGTGGCTGGAGACCAATTATCGTGCAATGTTTCAAAGACGTGTAAGAGCTTTATTCGATGTTCGTGGAATGTTAAGTAGATACGAGGGTGCGGAGGGGTGGCGAATTGGTGAAATAAGACTGCAAAAGGATCATCGCTGTTATTCAAGGCAGTATAAAATAAATAGCTTCTTTATAAAACATGGTCAATTGGTCGCATCAAAATATTAAAAAAACTGGGACGAGGCCATTTTACATGTTTTCCAATAAATCAAACATACATGTTAATGAAAATTGTGACCATTTTAAGGTAAATTTAACGAGTGATATTTTAACGAAGCGTTTTTCTTTATCGTTTCGTTATGTCATCGCAAAACGTTAAGAAAAAACATCAGCAATTTGTTATTAGTTTACCTACAGATAGCAGAAGGCGTCTTTATCAAGTTTTAAAATACCGAACAGATATTTGCCGAGTTTCTTTTGAAGTTGTTTAAACGCTGTAAAACTTTGTAATGTTCATTTAAGTTTTTATGAAAAAAATTATATTACAGTTTGCGAATATTTAACGTTAAGTAAAAGTTTCACGATTTGAATAAAGAGAATTCGTTTGCCGGCGAATATTTTTAGCGAAGTGTATTTTTCTGATGCTAACAAATTATATAAATTAATTTCAACTTTTAGCCGAGTCAAAAGTATTCGATGTCATTTGTAAATTAGGTCTTCGTGAAAACGTAGTCTCGTTTGAATGTGGCGTAATTTTTACTCGCAGTTTCTTCTCGACTTTCAGAAACTCTCAAATGTCAATTTAACGTCGGTCGTTGAACGAGCGCGGAGAGTAAAGAGTGGGGGTATGTTGCAACGTGGATTTGTCAGTTGAGCACGAGCGTTGGTATGGGAAGGTTGTACGTTGATGCGTTGAATTCGAGTTATGATTATTTTTTCATGTTTTTTACGCGTTTTTGAGACGATATATGGGACGCGGTGTTTCATTTATCGCGAAGCTTTAACGCCTCGTTTTATTTCAGCGATATTGAAATTTAACGAATTAATTCAAACGTACGTAAACTGTTGACTAATTGGATGCCTCGAGAGTTCGCTTGATACTTGTGTATCGACGTGTGTTCTGATTGACACGTACAATTTAATTTCTGCTACGCTCATCAATTAAAACGTCGAACGATTGGTTGCGTGTTGCTTGTTTTATGTAATTACGCCGTTCTCGTTGGTAACATTCGTACGAATATTTAATTTAGTTAACGATCTTGAGCTGGTAATTTGAGATGACAGAGGTTACATCTTCGCGGCAAATTTCTGGTTTTCTTGTTAGTACGTATTCCTCGACATGTGAGGTATAATTTCCTTCGTTATCGAAGACGATGAATCTTCGGTGAAATACGCCACGAGTGAGATTTTGAGTGAAAAATTTGCGGAAATTTTAGATTTTTTTTCTACGTCAGTAACAAATCTCTATTAATTGCCAAGATTAGGAATTTTTTGCATCCAAATTGAGAGATTTCACTCGTTAGAAGGAGATTTGTGTCGTTTAACGTAGCCGTTTATTTTTACGCTCCGTGGCCTCGGTCGGATGTAATTTTTTAATGCAAAGAGGGATTGTTTGGTTAAAAGATGTAAATAAATTATGCGACGATATTTCGGTGTAAAATTTTTTCACTATTTTATTTTACCTCGAAGTAGGTTGATTTGTGGGAAATAGTGGATGTTACGTCTTCGAAGTTTTCTTTTTCTTTTCACATTGATTGATTCCGGCGCTAGGAAATATATCATTAAATAATTTTCGTGGCGTATTTTCTTTGTTTACTTATCTATTTTACCAACGGAGAAACGTATGAAAGAAAGCGGAACGAGTTCCTTTGGGTAAAAATATAATACCGTGTAATAAATTAATCGAGGAAAATTATATACTAATTTGTGGTGGTAACGGTAATATGGAGCTATTGTCCTATATATCCTCCGTGTTATTGGCTCCTACGAAAACAATTTTGTACGAAACGAAACGATGGATATTAATAAATAATTTAGAGCCACGAATTTATTATGTATGTTCCGTCAAGAGATCACGAATGTTGTTTGACTTGATGGACGTTTGTAAATATTTGGCGTTTTATACATTTCACGGTAGTTTTGTTTTATTTCACTAGAAGTATGGAGTATCGAGGGATTCATAGGTGTACTTTTTAGTTGATGATTTCAATAACGCTGCAGCTAATTTAGCCTGAAATTGGCCAGCAGCTTTCAAAATTAAAGAAATATCGAAATTCGGTGTGTTTTCATATGGTGCTCTATAGAGCATACTTCAATTCGTGATGAATGTTTTCGCTGGAATCAGTGATTTTTTCCATCTTGTAAATGGTTGCTGAAGAGGGAGTATGGGGTAGTTTGTTTTGGACCTGATATTTCTGTAGGGTACAAAAATTTTAAATCATTTAATAATAGGGGTATTATTGCCTTTTAACGTTAAAGTAAAATGTTTGTTTCACTGGATGTAGTCATCCGCTAATAGATACGTTCACGTTCATATTTAATGATTCGTTCGCGAACCTCTCATTTCAAGTGATAAGTATTCGGTATAATTAACGTTGCCAATTACCTGATATCGAAACAGTGATGAATATTTCCAAAAATGAGGGTGTTCCATAGGAGTGGAACTAATAAAGACTAAGTGAATTTTCCGAAATATACTCCCAGTTGAAATTTAAACGCGAATAAAATGTAGATCGGGGGAGGAAAAAAAATGATAAATTGTCATCGACAACGCTTCCAAATAATAAAAATTTTCGACTGTTGAGTTTAAGGGCGCCGCAGCCTTGTATTTGCATAAAGTTTGTACATAGCGTCGAGTATATCGTATGCAAAAATATAACGGTGATTAATCGGTTACGTACGATAAACTACATATAAGCCTTTTACGTACGGTGAACGACGAGGCAAGGCACCGTAAAAGAATCTCTTCGGCGGGTAATTTTATCAACGAGGATTAACCTAGTCATTTGTTACGTCGAAGACCATTAATTGGTTTCGACGACGAAATACGCCGGTGCGCGCGAGAGAGCGGTGTACGCAAAAATGTAAAAGTTTCCGGAGGAGTTTTTTGTGTATGTGTCGAATGGCGCCCGCAGTCTGTTTCTTGATCCCCTTTACCGTGTATTAAAGCGAAAAGTTACAAAGCTCGACTTTTTTCGCGTATATTTTTTTCGGAGGAAATAGGAAGTAGGCGGATTCGTTTAGTTGGCTGCATCTCTATTGTAATAGCACCGGAGAGCTTTTTCTAATGATATAGCTTTCTCTGCATATCGACCTGAGTATATTGGAATGGTTTACGTTAACGTGTATTTTAGTTATACGAAGCTTTATACTTGCCGCCTACTTGACATATTCGAAAAGTTGGGCTTTTTTTAGCTCGAACGTTAATTTCCCAAATCGAAATAACCTAGTTTTAAATTACCATTATTAAAAGCAGGCATAGGCGAGAGGGAAAGTTTGCCTGTCAAGTACTTGTTGAATGTTGTCGCATGAGAGTTTAAATTTTAATTTGAAGTATTTGTTTTCGAATGTCGCTTGTTTAAATAGTCGGATTTAAAATTAGTCGAAAAGTATAAATAAATTTTACGGTGTGTATGCGTAAAAGTGGCGAGGATACGTTCGGCAAACGAGTTTAGGAAAAAAGAATTTTTAACGAGGTGCTAAATTCTTAAAACGAGTTGAGCTTTTTCGCTGTTTGCGGCTTAAGTATTGGTAAAAGTTGTAAAAGAAATTTAAATAATTATCGATTTTATGCCAACGTTGGTATTCGATGCACGAGATGAACGCGTGTGAGAAAACAGGGTGGGGGAGTTGAGAAAATTTATTGCCAAGGATGAAACCACGATAATGTTTCATATTTTATCAAACTAGACAGATTGTAAAGATTTTTTGAAGAAATGCCTTGTAGAAGTAAGATAGGCTACTTATCATGTAAGGTTGCCTAATAA
Organism: Maconellicoccus hirsutus; assembly: GCA_003261595.1. Classification (NCBI taxonomy): domain Eukaryota; kingdom Metazoa; phylum Arthropoda; class Insecta; order Hemiptera; family Pseudococcidae; genus Maconellicoccus; species Maconellicoccus hirsutus. The sequence continues at coordinate 12,048 of QBDW01000760.1, forward strand.
GCTGCATATCTACGGTACGTAGGCGTTTGCCTCTGCAAAAATGTGGAATGTAGGCAACTTGTACTGCGTGAATGTTACATGAGTTGCATATCTACTTGTATATGGGCGTTTGCCCATTCAACGAGGTGAAATGTAGACAACTTTTCAAGCATCGCTATCAGAAATGTTGCATATGATTTCTTTAGGGGGAGGGGCAAACCAATTTCTCTTGTGATATTGAGTGTAGTCAAAGATGTATCTCATCAGAGGTTTCATTGTGACTGAGAAGCGAGGTAAAAAGCTTGTGCAACATAGATGTTAAATGAGTTGCATTCACTTCATTCGCAGGCGTCTCGTTTTGGTTTTAAAATTTTCGAATAGGCAACTCATTTGTCATGACTGATAAAGTATTTATGTATGAATTGTTTTGGATTTGTGTTTAGTTGATGTTGATGATTAACCAAGGCGTTCTTCGATTAATTTACCTTGGCATTCATTTCCAATTATTTTCGTTCATTTTTTATTTTCGGATCAAACATTTTCTTCTTTCGCAAAATGGTTGACCTTTTAGAAATATATCCTAAGGATGAGTTCTTCAGACGTTAATTTTTATTCGGTTATAAATCATAAAAACTTAACGTTAACCGGGTTAATTGTATTTTTTAACGATGCACTTTTCTCTCCCTCTAAATCTGAGTTCATAGAACTAATGGATGCTTTAAATTAAGCATCATTAAACTCGTTTAATCCATCGCCATTGTTATGTTTCCTTGCTGTAGAAAAAAGAAGTAATTTAGCAAAATTATACGAAGGTATTTTCAAGATGTTTCCAATTTACCGAGATCCCTCTCTTTTTTCTCTCTTAATAATGAAACAGCAATATTGCGGCGAAGGTTTTCAACACACAGCGAGAGCTCATCAATACGTAACCAACGATTTCCATTCTCGAGTATTGTTAAAAAGATATATAAATAGAATATTCGAACATACGTGTTTTTTTTTTCACTCGTAATAATTTACTCGTGTATTGTATGGGAAAAGGTAACGAATATCTTTTACTAGCGCTTCCAATCCGAGACTGTAATAAATACCAACATCACATATCGCATGATTACCGCGAGCGCCAAAAGAGACGCGGAGGTTGGTAAAACAGGAAATAGAAAAGAAAACGCGAAATGCTTTTGAAGTTCGAGTTTTTTGCGCAAAAAAATTTTTCGAATCTGGAAATATACTTTTAATAAAAATAAAGAGAAGTAGTGTATATAAATTTGTTCGTTCGTTTTGCCTTTTTTTTTTAAAAAAATTCAATTTTAATCGTCAAAAGTACATTGTGGGAGTGATGAAATCTTTTCATAGTTTTCACTTACATCTTTCGAGTTTTTGGGTTTTAATATTTTGTTCTTTTTACAATGCGAGTATTTTTTGTTGAAGATGATGAACGCAAAAGTAAGTGAAATAAGTCTGAAAGAGGGGGTTGTCATTTAAAGAGAGACAATGAACGTTGTTGATTTTTTTCAAAAATTTAGGGGAAAATTATTGATGTGTGGATCTCGATGTGGGATGGCCACACTGAAAAGCTTTGGTGATCACATTGTGATATTATAGTGGCCTCTAGGTGCTGTGGACTGAGTAGATGGGTTCTCTATGGAAATACTGAACCGTCTAAGCGATATCAAAGTGAAGACACGAAAGTATCACAGATATGTTACCACGATATCATTATATATGGTCACTGTATCATCGAGAAGTCATCATGACGTCATATGAAGTCACCACGATATCACGATTGTATGTATTGTCACAATGCCATCATGTGATCAACATATCGTAGAAACGTCTTAATGACGTCACATGGAGTCTCCGCTCTCTACAATATCATGAGGTCACTATGACGTCGTCCTGATGCCGAGATGACGTGATAACGTCATTGTGATTTGTAATGTCATAATGGTCTCTGTTTTCCTGAAGAGATGAATGGAAATTTTTAAGGTTTATTGATTATTCATGTTACCAACGGGCTTTTCATAAAATTATGTTTATTTTTTCTCTCGAATCATGTTAAAATGTCAATAGCACGTTTCTCAAAGTTACTTTATAAAGTAACTGCAAGTACAATATGAAAATACCCTTTTTATGCACATCTACTCGTACACCGTAGTGACCTACAAAATTAACAGAAAATACACGGATTTCACAAACGCATCGAGCTCGTTTTTTTTCTCCCGCTGAAATCCTGGATACACGAAGCATCGGCTGAAAAGTTCAGGTAAAGACGGCGCGCGGACGGAATAAGATTTACGTCAAGGAGAGAAAAAAAGTCGTTGGCCACGTTGAGAAAAAAAAAATCCTCGCTAAAATACTACACGAAATTCTATTCAAATCCGAATAAGGCGGAAAAAATAAGTCAATAAAAAAATAACCCGATACTCGATAGCAACGTATACTTTACGATGCACGAAACAAGAGATGAAAGCTCCTTTTTCCGCCTTCTCCGAAGATGCGTTCCGAGTGCAGAATCGAAGGATAATGCGCAGCACCGTATCTATTTCTCGGGCATCGCGAGATGAGGTCAGAGGAGAGGTGTGTTGGTTAAACGTAGTGCATCGCTGACAGTATGTGGCTGTTGGCGCGGTTTTCGCAAAAGACTGGATGGCGTGTAAAAAAGGTCATGTCGGGAGCGTTTCATGTTGAAACGACGTTGATTGGTTTCATTTACATCGACGCGACGTGTATGAGTAATTAAGCACGTGTCGGAGTAATTTGCCCGGTTTGGCATATGCGGCCGACTTCCATAAATGAGAAGCTTTTGAATTTTGTATTAAAACGCGGTCGATAGTGGATTTCGGAAAGGTTATTTTTTCGACCTCCGCCTTCGCAGCGCTTATTACGTTATAAAAGTCGTAACTAGAAGTCGTTTAACAAATCAACGCAAAAGTGGGTATTAAATTTTGGATAAATTGAGGAAAGTTTGAAAGGGAATGGTGGACGACTAGCGGGTTTTATAACGTACGCATCGTACTAGAAGATTCACGGCGAAATGATGACTTGTAGTATTTGAAATAGTTTTTGAAAAATTTTTTTTAAAAGGTGAAGAAAGTCTCGTAAAATTACGGTAATAAACGAAGCAGCGGCGAATTTACCGACTAATAAAAATAGAGAGGAAAATAACATCGAAGGTGGAAAAAAGTTTTAAAAGCAATTTTACAAACTTGGGGATGTTTATGATCCGCGTCTTTTTTAAATTAACGTATACTGGAGCGATTTCTCGGAATTGTCCTGTTTTGTTGATTTATGATGAATGTCCATTTGGGAGTTGAAAGTGCTTTGAGCTGAAGTATCTCACAAGGGAATGTGCGCATGCATCTGACTCCACAGATCCAAACGTCACATGGATTTTTTGATGAAGCCCGCCAAGAAATCCTCACGACCAAAATTTCGGTTAATTGTGTTCATTTTTCAATTTTTGGTGAATTTTTTATGATTTAAACAAAATTAACAATGTAGGTGCCATGGTATATGGGTCACTTTGGAATACCCCGATTGCTGACGTGGTTTTCCCGCGGTGACTCACGGCAGGTCGTGCCTTTCGGGCTTCGGTGTTCCAAAGCTCCCGAGACGAAACAGAAACCTAACCCAACCCAATTCCAGATTCTAAATTTAACTTCTCCAACCTAACACCCTCTCGCCCTCCTCTTTAATAAAAAATTATTGTAAAAATTTTCATGAAAAATTAGACGGGAAATTGAAATTTCTTGGAAATTTCATCTTGTAGGTCAGTAACTCAGTATGTCATCTTTTCTGTAGAGTTTGCAAAGATCTACTAATAATGTAATTACTTTTTTTTTGCTTAACTTGAAAATTAACGGAGTTATGACACTAAAAAAATGCTTATTTTGCTTCAGTCCCTTCAATTC
>QBDW01000762.1:0-17159 GCA_003261595.1 Maconellicoccus hirsutus
TATTTTCGCTACGCGTGATACCAATTATCGTATTTCTTGCGGTGAAAAAAATGAACAAAAAACGATCACCTAAGCACGCATCTACTCGAAAAAAAAAAGGTGACGATTACGTTACAGTTTTCAGGTAGAATTGTGAAACAGTCGACCTTTTTGCTAACAAATTAACCCCAATATGGATATTATAGTTTTGAAATAAGCACGAACCCACGAACGGTGTACCGAATCGGATTTAATGCACCGTATCCATGTAGTTCGTAGCAGGTACGAAGTACGAAAGCAACAGCCGAATGAAATATTTGTCAACAGGCCGGCCCCACTAAAAAGTATTCGCACCGATGGCGAAAGTTTATTAACGCCGTTGTACGAAAAGCGTATTTCGTTAAGTTTCAGCTCTTCTACAAGGAGGCTACAGCTGTATAGTAAATATCCACCGCAAAAGTGAAACTTAGAAGTTGAAAATCTGCGTTGAATACTTAGCTGTAGTCACCAGAGGCGGAATACTGTTCTTTACAAAGGATAATTAAAAGTTTTTTTTTATACGTACACGCGAAACGCGAAGAGAAACTTTGTGCCTTTGAATTTCACTTGAAAATTTCAAATTACCCGGATTAATTCGTTTGATAAAATTTACGCGTTGAGACGTAGCCCGTATTTCGAGCGCGGTTATGTTTCGGAGGTTTTTCGTCGTCTTCGATACGGTAATACCAATAATTTGCGACCGAAATGCTGCAGTTTGTGGCAAGTGGCATTAGGAAAAGTTTTTTTACCAGTCGAAAGCCATTAGTAAGCATCCATGTAGCGAACTTGAGCGTTTGGTCCGTTTTTTCGCTCTAATGTAAAAAATATAATGGGAAAAAAGGGTAAAGTTTCTGGTATATAAAACTTATTCGATTTTTTTGCAGTTACCTAAAAACGCTAGAATAATACCGATTCTTAGCGACGTTTATTTTGGAAGATTTTTCATTTTTCTAGGTTTTTTCTTTCTCTCGGTTCGGTGTAGTTTCCTTAGAACGCGTTTGATTGTATCTTGTTATGTATTTTTTGCTCCGTATCTGGGAAAAAGTTTCAAAGCGAGATGTTAAATTAAAAACTAATATTACAGATGCGCCATTTTGTAAACCGAACCAAACCAGAGTATATGGAATAGCGAAAAACGAACTCGTGAATATCACATGCGAAGTGGAAGCGAATCCAGTAGAATTAAGTTTTCGTTGGAAATTCAACAATTCAGCAGAGAACGACGATTTACCTCCAGTGATTAGTAAACCTGGAGCTACCATCAGTGTTATTTCGCATATGCCGATATTGGAAGTAGACTACGGCACGTTATTGTGTTCGGCTACGAATAAAGTAGGACGTCAGCGTGTCCCTTGTGTGTTTCACGTTATAGCAGCAGGTTAGCTTTAAATTATTCATTTACTGTGTGGTTTTTTGCATTAATTTCTACGCGTTAGAATATAGGTGTTGCGTGAAACCGCATTTAATCAGAAACTGGTTGTACGACTGTTGCAAACTTTCGACGAGCGTATAAATCTTCCACGTAGTGCTACCGCGTTCCATTACTCAAAAGAATATTTAAAGGTTTCATAACCCAGTGCAAAGTAAAGCACTTAATTATGCTCCTATAGGGTAGTAAATTTAACCAAGACTGAAAACTTAGATCCCCTCGTAATCCGGTGTGAATAGATGGTGTTTTCGTTTACACGATATACTTTTTTTTTCTCGTGTTTTATGGGGTTCTCATGAAAAGGGTGGATAAACTTTGACCGCTTCATGGTTGCTGACATTTCACGCTATAGTTTTAATGTTTATATTCCACATGATGGAACGTTGCAAGAAGAGACTTTTTGTCATCTTGTGCATTTTATATGGCTGAAATTTTATTATCTAATTTTAGCGAAAAATTTTATCACTGTTGACTATTCGAATATGAAATTCGAGTTAAGGCTTCGCATCTCAAGTGCAGAACACTTTATGAAAAATTTTCTTCGGATTTTTGTGCCTTCGCAATACTCGGTATTTTTTTTCTCTTCTATTTTTAATGTTTTCATTTGAATATCTTCAAAATGAGAAACCCCTCCTAAAGTGCTTTGAGCGCGAAATACCTTTATCAAGTACTGGTGTTGGAGTAAGAGGTAGGAAAATGGACCTTTGGTTCTCTTGAAGGAACCAGAAGTGCTACTCGGAGGAAAAATGTGGTTAATGATGTCATTTCTATCCATCACTAAGTTTTAGGTGGATATCACTCGTTATCAGATGTTTTCGAAGTGATGGGATTTTTTTCATGAAATGTGCAAAGTTTGTGTTGTACTCGTATGTGATAAAAAGCACTTAAGTTCAACGCAAGAAAATATCCCCCTGCTTCCACACTTCCACACTTTGGTTTCAAGGCACTGCCTTCTCATGTGTAACAAACGTCACATTTTTTTTTCATTTTTAAAGTAATGATTTTGTGGTGCCCCTTTCTTCATATATTAATACTACTAAAATTGACGAGTGCCCAGGGTCACTTCAAAACACATGGATGTTGAGAATTGCATAATTTGCCCCTTATTTTCGCTAAATAAATTCTAATATTCAAAAATATTCTATAAAATATTTTAAACTGAAATATTTCGAGAACCGTTTCTCGAATCGAAAAACTAATCGTCTTACCCGAAAAGAAAATTTTATGCTCTACAATTTTGATAATGATCTATTTTTCTCTAAAATGTTTATTTTTCGAGAAAGAACGAAAAAAAGAAAGAAAAATGTATCGCTAAGAATTCAAAAGCAAAATTTTGAAAATGTTTGCCCCTTCAAATGAACTAGTAGGCAGTATGCTCGACATGCTAGAAGGAAGGTTTTGCAATAGAGAATAAGTATGGAGAGATTTACCACCGGATCACGTCTACCCAAAGCGCGATGGAATGAAAATAAACTGGTATGTAATATTTGTCACATGTGGAGACGGTGAGATATTTATGAATAAAACCAAAAATTCATTTTATATAAACATTTTTTTCCCTATATTTGAGCTTTATCAGTGAAAAAAGGTATTTGTTCTATCCGCTTGCGTATAAGTTCGTAACACATTGTGACATCTTCATGTCACTTTGCGACAGTAATGTTCATCAGAAGCGTCAACTGACATCACATGCCACTCGTAATCATAACGCGTCACCATAACAGTGACTTGTCATCACGTCATGTCACTTGACATGCTACCATGACATGATCACATGCCACTCCTGACCATGACACGTCGCCATGACTATGAATTGTCATCGATGACATTGTATGGTGACATGAAAAAATTATATTTTTCGTTAAACACGAATACGTCTTGAGAGGAAAAAAATGATGACCTGACTTGTCATTATATATCACCACACCTATTACCATGGCAATGTTATGACATAACACCACAATATGTCATTATTGAAATCACCATGACCTGTCATCATAACGTGATCATGAGATATCGCCATGACATGTCATTCGACATATCACCAAGACATGATCATATGTCACTCATGATCATGACACTTGGCCATTTCAATGACGTTCATCATGGTGTCATTACATATCACATGTTAAACAGCATCATAATCTTAACTCATTAACATGATAATGACTTGTCATGGTATAGTATATCACTCGTGATCATGATATGTCACCGTAATAATGACTTGTCATCTATGAATTGTTATGATGTCATGAAAATATCAAGATTATAACTCATGAGCATGGCACGTTACCATGATTAAGGCTTGTCATCGTATATTATCACTCGTGATCATGATATGTCACCATAACAAAGACCTTCATCTGTGACATGTTATCATGACATGAAAATACTAAGATTATCACTCATGAAGTTTCAGATGGGGCCACAAAAGGTGCTAGGGATATAAAGAGGATTTTGCATGTAAACTTTACTTGATTAAATGAATTTTCTTTAATTCTACATATTTTTATTAATGGTCCATTTTACTACTACCACTCTATCTCAGACTCCTTTTAATACTTTTAAGTTATTCAAAAATTAATTTCTTTTCAAATAAGAGTTCTAGAGACGATATACATTCAAATAATTAATCTGTAGTCCTTTGCGCACCTTTTAAGCCAGTTTCCATAAAAATTAATCAATTTCACTAAAAGTGATATGCATAAAGGCCTACGTGATCCATATTCCTACCACTTACTTTACCGCGCATACTGTTTATGTAATTTATATCATCTAATCATCATTTCACCTGTTCGCCAATCACACTTGAACGTGTCGTTACAGGAAAACCAGATCCTGTATCAAATTGCTCAGTGAACAACATCTCGTTGAATTCATTTTCAATACGTTGCGTCGAAGGTTTCAACGGCGGTTTACCTCAAACCTTCTCAGTGCTTGCAACAGAACATCACGACTCGCTGGTGATAAACATGACATCAACGACGCCTTCATTTACCGTCTCAGGCTTACAACCTGGCACATCGTATTCCATATCTGTACTCTCAACAAATGCCAAAGGTCACAGTGAACCGTATCAGTTAGAGGTTCTAACCCAAGGAAAACGATTAAACCAGATGAACGGCAACATCGGCGAAATTCCTCCAGGTACGAGCGTTTTTTTTTTTCGTAGGCACCGCGAATCGCGAAATACGCCACCATTAACGCATTCCTTCGCTACGGAATTGGGACTATTTTAAAAGGACGCGTCGCCTCGAGTTATGAATGTTTTCGCGAAGCTTTACACGTCATCGTGTGTGTAAATTCATCGCGCAGTATGTTAATTTTTACGAACGCCTTGGCGTTTAAATCTGGTATTTAAAATTCGCTGTTATTTTTATTTTTCATTTCAGTCAATTGAGAAATTAAATTCTCGCAGTTACGTTTCGATTAAAAAAATAAATATTTAAATATCAAGCCAAAGATTTCGTGAACACATGAATTTTAGAGAAGTTTCAGTGAGAAGAAGTTTTCTTTGCTTTTTTCTCGGAGCTTTTTCACAATAGTCTATAAATTTTCAATTAGATTTTTAATCAAATATTCCGTATACAGAGGTGAAATTTTTTCACCAAGCGTAATATACAAGTTGGTTATTTCGCCCGTTAAGTTTCCTATTATACGCAGCAAAAGCTCTCGACGACGCGAAAAGTTGAGCAATAATTTTGCGAATGTGTATTTATTTTATTGTTTAGTCCCGCAAAAGGAGCCAGAAACGAGAGATCTTTATGAAGCATGCAAAATTTAAGTAGTTTAGCGAATCTGCACGACTAGGTACATTTTACGCGATTTATCGACATTAAAACAGGAAAAGCTCGTGTGGATTTTATATGTCGCGTGTATCGCGTCCTATATGTTTATCGATATAAAAAGCCCACTCTTGTTGCAATCTACTATATATTTTAAGTATTACGTAATTGCCACGTGTACGAATATTTGCGGTAGCTAATTTCAGTTCGTGGTATTTTGCAGAAAAACAACAAGGTAATTTCAACGTGAGTAGTACGGTGGGCGCTGTCATTACCGGGGCTGCGATATCTTTAGTGGCGATCGCTTGTATCATTATAATGTATAAATGCTACAAGCGGCGATTCAATTCGAAAAGCCGTAACCAAAAAAGACACGGTTCAAATGGCAATTTGGCCGCAGTCGATAAAAATTTCTCCAGTCCTATACACAGCGACGAAGTATCCGCTAGCGTGTGCCCATCCATTGATGTCGACAGCGATGATAAGAATCCGGATATTATACCGCAACCGGTGACCGCGGGTTGGTATTTTGTATATTGTATATTTCATCTACCTATGGATTTCACCAAAGGTCGCGTGTTTCATGGGAATTTCCATGTTTCAGATATCGACAGGCTGAGCGATAGCTTGAGAAAAAAACAACACATATCAACGATAGAAAATAGATATTTACAGAATAGAAATTTTTTACAATATAGTAATACACCAACCACCTATTCTGGTTATTGTACGTTACGTACCGGTATTGTTCCTTTACAAGACTTTAGCCAGTTAAATACCAAAACAACGTCGGTAAGTTGGTTTATTTTCTGATTTTATTATAAAAATTCCTTAAACATGAGTATCGCATTTGTCAATTTTGTTGATTTGGAGGTAAATAGATTAAAATCTATATGAAATATTCATGTTGGAAAATCGTTTTTGAGGCTTGGAATAGTTTGAGAGAAAATGTAATTAAAATTAGCTTGCGTATAAGTCCGCAACATAGTGTGACATTTTCATGTCACTTCGCGACAATGATGTTCATTGAAAGATGTCATCTGACGTCACATGCCACTTTTAATCACAACACGTCACCATAACGGTGACTTGTCATCACGTCATGTCACTTGACATGCTACCATGACATGATCACATGCCACTCCTGACCATGACACGTCACCATGACTATGAATTGTCATCTATGACATGATGGTGACATGAAAAAATTATATATTTCGTTAAACATGAATATACGATGCATAACATGTTTTATAAGGAAAAAATAATGACCTGACTTGTCATCACATATCATCACCGTGCTTATTTACTATGACAACGTCATGAACTCATGGCATACTATTACCATAATAGGTAATTACTCAAGTCACCATGACATGTCATCATAGCATGATCGTGAGACATCACCATGACATGTCTTTCGACATATCACCAAGACATGATCATATGTCATTCATGACCATGACACTTGACCATTCCAATGACGTTCATCATGATAAGTCATTACATATCACATGTTGAACAAAATCATAACACATTAACATGATAATGATTTATCATGGTATAGTGTATCACTCATGATCATGATATGTCACCGTAATAATGACTTGTCATCTATGAATTGTTATGATGTCATGAAAATATCAACATTATCACTTATGAGCATGACACGTTACCATGGTAACGGCTTGTTATATACTATCACTCGTGATCACGATATGTCACCATAACAAAGGCCTGTCATTTATGACATGTTATCATGGCATGAAAATACTAAGATTATCACTCATGAAGCTTCAGATGGCATGCCTTTTGACCATTGCAGTGACGTTCACTATTGCAAGTCATTAGCTCATTAAGTACATATCACATGTCAATCACTACCATTACCATTACACGTTACCATGACAATGACTAGTTATGGTATAGTACATATATCACTCATGATCATGATATGTCACCGTAACAATGACCTGTCACCTGTCATCGGTCATCTACGACATGCTATCATGTCATGAAAATATTACGGTCATCACCCGTCAACATGACACCTTACAAAAACATTCCTAACGAGAAATTTTGTTTTCGACACTGACAATTCTGATTAGGGCGAAATTTGAAGAAATACGAGAAAATATTTGATACAGAAATGACTCTCATTGAATTTTCAACCATTTTTATTTCAAGCGTTTTTTTTTCTTAAGTCACTCCAAGTCTCACAAAAACCACCTTATTTTAAATATTCCCTGTTTTACCACCAAATCGGCAAAATTGCAGAAAGAAACACATCTTGGATGAAGCACTATACTTAGTTGATTACTCAACATTCAACATTGCATCTGTTAATTAAACCAAACCTTTAAACATTTTATTTGTAATTACTCGCATTAACTCGACATATCATCTTAGTAACTCGATCTAAATCATTTTCAGATACACGGCGACCTCCAGTACCTCTCGTCGTCCAGCGGGACGCTAAACAGGCATCAATGGCCTACGTACAGCGGTACAATGGCGGGCGTACCTAGCCATCAGTGCGCTTATCAAGTATTACCAAATCCCACCCACCAACAGGCTCAAACTCAAACTCCTATACCACCTTCGATGATAGAAACCTCGTTACCAAATACCTCTTTGGCTATTAATAAGCAAGAAAGTACCGTTTAGGTGATATTCCATCAATGGTATCATATCACGTTGGAATTCGTTTTTGGCTTTATCGCGAAAATTGGGGTTGACGTTGTTGATGCGAGTCGTCGTTAGTACGCTTTTGAAGAAATTCTCTTCGTGTTGGTGAATTTTTCAGAACATTGTTTTGAAAGCGAAGAATATATTTTGATGTAAGGGATGGTACATGCCTGTGATATTTCATGAATTTTTCAGTTTTTTTTTCTTTTTCCGAAATAACAAAGAGATGTTTCGTTATGTTTCTCTTTTTTGTAAAACATTGCTCATATAATTAAAGCTAATTTGGTAATGGTTTCCCTGTAGAATTTATTTCAAAATTATCGCCGATTTTGCGACTGTTCTTTTGCTACACCGGAGTATTGTTTTTAATTATACCATTCGATGTATACCGAACGTTGAATTTCGTATTGATAACTTTCTATGTACGATTACATAAACAATCATACGTTATACGAAATTCAGTAAGATTTTTTATCATGTTTTTATTTAATTTAATTATTTTTACTTTTTTTTCTATACTCGTAAACGAAAGATGTTCGCGATTTAATGTTCGTTTTTTTTCTCGCTATTCGGTTACGATTTTTTATGTTTCACATTTTATTGTGATACAATTGTTTTAAATATTTTATACATTAAAAGACTTTTGAAGTTTTATTGGTGAATATTTACGTCAATTAAATATTCTATTATTGTAGGATAACGTTTTAAATATTTCTTACGTACGCAATACGAACATGGATCGGTCATCGATCAATATAAACGAACGAATTAATATGGACGGACAGAGGAGAATGAATGCTACTGCTGCTGTAAAAAGAAAGATCTTCGGTGACTCGGTGTATCAGGTGGAAGTGCTCACTAGGCCATTTCTGAACCTCGAAAAAAACGCATGAAATACGTCATCGCGAATGGTCAGTTTTATTCGACTTTCCGTAGAATGAAGGTCCACTAGACGTTGAATTTCAATAAAACCACGAATTACTGTATCGATTGTTGCGAAAAATTGAATATATTCTCAAGGCGAAAGACATCTTGTACTCTGGGGAATGTCGCCAATTCAAATTGGTATCTTCGTAGAAACACGTATTGCGGTGTTTCCAGTGAAAAAAATATTTAGCTTGAAAAAAACAGAAAACGGTCGACTAAAAGAAAATTGAAAATTTAAATTAAATAGCTCGCGATTGAATTACTCCATTGAGATGCTTGTATTTGAAGCCGTATTATAAAAAGAATTTTTTCGTTTCACGAATTGTATCTGAATTACCTACGAGATGAATTCAAAATTGTCGAGCTGATTCGTGCAGAACAACTGAATCGCAAGATGAGAAATTTCACGACTATTTTTCTCTACAAGTTTAATTATGTAGATAGTAGATACTACGTGTGTTGATGTTTATTCAGCACGAATTTGGTCAAACTTATGTCCCCCAACCCGCTCTTGTCTAAATTTTACTCCGTAAATCTTCAATTTTTTTTGAATTATTTAAAACGGTTCTTATTGCTCTAAGCATTTTTTTTTCATCGTGTTTTTCACGTAAAATTTTCAATATTTTTGGTACTTACAAATTTCAACTGGAAAGAGAAATAATTTGAAAATAATTTGCGTATTTTTCAATTTAATATCAATAAAATAAAGATATTTTGAAAAATTTTATTCAACATAAAGAATACTGATAATCTCAATAAAATCACAAATAAGTTTTCTTGAGGTACATAAAACCATAGGAACACCTTCACGCCAATTATCCTCGATCATCATCCATTTCTGCTTTTTTCACTTTATTCACGAATTTCGTCAAAGTCTTATCTGAAGGTAACGTGTACTTTTGAAATAAAACATTATACTCGACCGGATTCCTGTAAAGTAACCCTAACGCGAAAAGTTTATCGTCTTCGGACCATCTAAATTGCGTATACGTTTTACCAGAAATTTTCATCTGTCCGATGAAAAATTGCACGCCGTCGGTGTCAACGTACTTCGACAAGATTTCTTCAATTAGTTGCTCGTCGGTTTTAGAATCGAGCGGATTTCTGACCGAGTTCAAGCGTTTCCTTAAAGCTTGTACTTTTTTCTTCAGATTATTAATTTCGCGTTCTTTTTGGAGAATGTTATTCTCAAACGATTCTATTTCCTTTTTCTGCTGCTGTAAATATTCTTCGTCGAAATTTACGTTGTCTGGGGTTGCGAAAAATGGATCATCTTCGTCGTCTTCGTCATCATCGTCGTCTTCGTCCCATTTACGTTTCAGCGACGTCGATGCTAATTGATTAAACGCAGATAGTGAATTTTCCTTCGATAAGTAACCGGATTGTAAATTGGTATTGTAATCAGATGGCTGAATAGGTTGGAAAACAACAGGAGGTTCAGTAGGAGCCGAACCGAGGTAAATTATTTCCGGCGAAGTGGATATCGATGTTCTGGCAACGGGATTTTTCACCGAAAGTGGCACACTCGGCTTAGACGTTACCGTTCGAATGAAAGGATTAGTTATCGTCGGAGAATTATTCATAGGTAAATTCTGAGGTTTTGATATAACTGCTTGAAAGACGGTTGTGCTGATTGGTCTTGGTCTCGGATTCGTGCTTGTACTTGCTGTAGCCGCGTGCATTTGGGCAACGGAGGTTTTGCATGCTTGAGATTTCAAATTCACCGCTACACTCACAGCAGAAGGTACTACTCGGGCTATAGGTGTTGCAAAAGGATGCATAATGGTGTTCTGCGAGGAAGATGGAGTATATGTCTGAGTGGTAGAAATATTACCATCAGTAACTGCTTTCAAATTCGGATAGACAGTTATAGTAATAGGGTTTGAAACTGGAACTGTGGCTGAAGTTGATTTCGTCACTGGGAGAACGCAAATCGGAAGACTTACTGGCGATTTTGAAACATTGATTGTATTTTGCGTATTATTCGATAGTTGCATTTTCGAAACGGGATTATTAGGTACCACTTTAACAGTACCAGCAATCTGATTTGAATGCGTGGCCGATTCCAAAGGCTTATAAACCACCGATATCGCCTGCGGAACTGAAATATTCGTTACGACGCGTTTCTCCTTGTTCATCGATGGAGCGGAGTTCATCATAGATGTAAATTTCTTGTGATATTTGTGAAGATATGGAAGAATGTTTTCATTGGTGATTATATAAACTGAATTCATACTTTGGTCGCATTCTTGAACAACTACATTCCGTACGAAAAATATCGCCGGACTTCCGCAAATAATGCTGACATCTTTTGGTTTAACGAATTCGCCTTTTTTTATCGATTTTATATAATACGTAACGGTGTTGATGATTTTAGAAGAAGTGATAATTTTACGTGGCTTGTCAACATCTTCGTCTTGCTTCGATGTAACTAAATAAGCACTTAGAGCTAAGTTACCTTTAGGTTTATCTACCACATCATCCGCTTGTTTCACGACATTGAGTAATTGTTCAACAACGCTTCTCGTTGTTGGTTCCATAATTGAGAAATTTATGAAACTACCTGGTAGTATCATGTCGTAAAGAGACGAGACGAGGTCTTTTTTCGGAGCAGGAACATTCACCGGTGGTGTACACGGTGTGAGGTTACTTGATGCAAAAGTAAACGAAGAAATCGGTGCTTTGGTTGAATTAATGGAAGATGTATTTGATAACTGGATGTTGGACGCGACAGGTTTTATCTGAGAAGCATGCACGACTTTTGGTTTGATTGAAAGAGGCGATATGATAGTTTTCTTTGTTACAGGAGGAGTATAAATAACATTTCGTGAAGTAACATGATTCGGAATCTTCGTAGTTACAGTCGTGGATAACAGCCCCGTACTGGTTGTATTCATTATGATAGGTTTAGCAGGTTGCGATGACGTTGATGTAGCCGGTCGAGGTGTCAAAGTCGAAATAGTACTTTGAAGTGGATTCCCTTGCGAGGAAGTCTTTGGTAGTGAAACAGTCGACGAGGAAGTTCGCGAAATAGACGTCGAAGGGGGTGAAATAGAAACTAAAGGATACGCAGATGAAGTAGCGGGCTTCGAAGTACTCGATGATTGCGTAACAGATTCGGTATTACTTGTCAAAGGTGTAGTCGATTTAATGGCACCACCGGAATACATCCTGGCCAACGGCGAATTTGGACATGCTTTAATGAAATTAAGCATCATTTCCGATTTAGCAGAATCGATTGGATTAATCCTTGCAAGTTCAACTGATTTTTGTGTCGCTGTAGTATTGGATTTTGAATTCAATACTGATTTGGTAACGATATTGGAAGTAACACCTGATGTCTGCGCTTTTGGCGAAACAATTGCTAATGTACTTGAAACGTTTGATTCGGCAGTATTATGTAAATCACTTTTCGTTGGGTCTTGAACTATCATGTCCATCACTTTAGTATTTGCTGGTTTATCGATTTTACCCTCAAGTGATGGTTTTTGATTGGTTTTTGAACAAGCGGGTCCCGGTTTTTTGAAAGACGGTTGTATTTTAATGTTTTCTGTCATCTCGACATCGTTGTTTTCACTTACGTCTGGTATGGAAATATTTTCAATCCCAAATTGGCTTTTATCATCGAATACGACTACTTCTTCACATTCAATGAAATCACTCAATTTATCTGATGAGAAATACAACGAAAAATGACTTGAAAATTCCTTTTTTGAATTTAAAAGAAAAAAATGTGTTTACCATCTGATACCGAGGAACTAGGACCTGCCTCCTTGAGGGTATCGATATTCAGCGTAAGTTCATTGGTTTTTACATTTTCATCACCGCTCAGTATACACTCGAGATCCAAGTTTTTTATGATCTAAAGCAAGACCCCATTAACAACACACTGAATTGTTGATAGAATTGAAGAATAAATTACCTCTTTTATGTGAGATCGAAAGTCATTGAAAAAAATCGTAGGTATAGCGTGATCGTATAATTCATAACTATCATTGAAACAATCATCCCTAAAATGTAACGAACACAGTGAACTGTACAAAGGAGGTTTCCAAAACGGTGCTTTAGCTGCATCAATCCAAGCTCTCCGTTGATCTGGATCGTCAGGAAATCTGAAAACGGGGTTATTTGGATAATATCGAACTTCATTTTCTAGAGCATTGGTATTAAAGATTTCGAAGAGCAATCACAGATGAAATTAATAATTAATATGATCGAGTTATTCCTTATTCCCACCGTATTTAAATTTTATCAAAGATAAAAATTACGAACAATTACTGAAATAAAAAATCGAAAAATCCACAGATTTAGTCGGAATGCGATAGGAAACGTGACAGATGATAATACATCCATAGAAAAATTTTAGAGCAAAAGATACCAAAGTTCTAAGATGTAAATATGGCGGAAATTCAAAACTTACTTGTGAAAGGACACAATATAATTGTTTTTGGATAACTTCATTTGTTCTTCTGTTAATGCGTAAGTTCGCATTTTACAATTGGGAGCTTCACAGCGATTCATTTTAAATTAATTAAATGTCATTCATTTCCACATATTTGAGTAAGAATTTCATAAAATTTCAATAAAAATCATTATTTAGGAAAATCATCAATTGGAATTGCGTCTTTCTGATCTCATAAAATAAACTGTGATCAGTGTTGCTATTTTTACGTAAGATTGAAGAAAAAAGTAAGCAGATTTGAATTTTGATTTAGATTGTGAACGAATATTTTGTAATTAGGAATTTAGAGAATAAATTTGAAAAATTTTTAGAAAATTTTCTCATTTTTTTTTCGATTTAAGCGTTGTACTGTCTGATTATTTTATATTGTTAAATGTTAAATTTGTTTATTCGTTACACTTTTTTTTGTGAATAGTTCAACAATGATTCTGATTGAAAAAAACAACGCGCTCTCTGATGAAGTAAAAAACAACTATATTTGAACCAATTGAACAGTGTTGCAAGATTTTTAAAACAAAATTGAATGGCGATAAAAATTAGAAAATTACATATTTTAAACTTACGCAATAAATTACTATAAATCTCTGATATTAATATTTCAAGTTGATTTTAATTCATATCTAAGACATGAATTTTCATCGAAATTCCTCGAACGCTTTAAAAATTCAAATTTGAAAATATATGTTTATTTCGCAGGAAAAAATTTCAGGTAAATTTCATTTCATCTTTATCGGCAACAAAAACTTTTTGTATACATTACGATAATCTAGCGAAGCTTGAAGCGGTGAGAAGCCGAGAATGTGCCAAGTACGAAAATAATTAAATTTTTGATTCGATTTGCTGCTTTTAAGTGCTTTGTAGCTTCACAACACCTGCTTTGTAGAGCATATTCTGTTAAATACCTCAATCAAAATATTGTGTTGATGGCCTGCCACAATCATGGTAAGTGTTTGTAATTTTTCATTTAACCACTCCACCGCAATAATATTGTTTTCTACAAATAAAACAGGACGTACCGCCAAATAACACTGCAAATTATATGAACGGTTACCCCGTCGGTGATATGAGCACCACACCTAATGCCAGTGGTACGCCACCCGTGCCAATAGCTTACGACCCCAGAATGGCGACTCCAGTTCCGCCGGGATTCATACCACCGCCTTCAATACCTACTGGTCCAATGATGACACCAGCACCAATGCCTTATGGTCTTCCTCCCGGACCATATCCATATGCTTCTCAAGCTGGTAAATATTACTGTGTGAAATGCATCGTGCGTTTGAGAACTTTTACTATTTCCGCTTTACCGTAGGTGTTCCTCCTTTAGATAATCAAATGATGCAACCGGTCTCTACGCCAACTAGTACTATAACTAACACCAGTGTACCTGCTAGTAGCGCGGAAGTAGTCAAATCACAAAAACCGGCCAAGTATGAGCAAAACAATGTTATTGTTGGTGATGTAATGATCTAATTGGAGTTCGTTTTTTAGAGCTACTACTGAGAAGAAATGTGATTGGTCTGAACATAAAGCACCCGATGGTCGAATTTATTTTTATAACTCAGTTACCAAGCAAAGTTTATGGGAAAAGCCTGATGAATTGAAGGATGCGGCCGAGGTTAGCGTAATTACAATAAGAGTACATTTATAATCTTTTTTTAACTATGGTGATACAATTATTTAGCTTTTATTGTCCCAATGTCCGTGGAAAGAGTATAAATCGGAAACAGGGAAATTATATTACCACAACGTCAACACTAAAGAATCTTCATGGACCATACCGAAAGAATTGGAAGAATTGAAGTCTAAAATTGCTGCAGATCAAGCTAAAAAGTAAATTATTCATGGTATCTTTCATCATTGAAAGCCTAGTGTTTCTCACAATCGACGTATTTTTTCAGTGCTGTAAAAAATGCAATCGCCAACATCGCAGCTTCTGGGGATTCTAAACAAGTTCGAGATTTATCTGCTTCAGGTTTGTATCAGACTTGAGAGAGTTTCACGTATAGACGTAATTTTAATTTTATTATGCGTTCAGGATCTCATACTCCTCCAAGAACACCAACTGGCGCTGTAGGCTCAAACTTGGATCATGCTATGGCCGCCACCCTAGCTACGATAGCTACAAAAAACGTAGCTCGTACGTTGCATTATTTATGAATAAAGTTTTTGTTTTTTTTTTTAATTTATCACTTTTTTACCATTACAGATGATGATAAGAATACCTCTAGTCCTACAACTTATTCAGCCAGCGGAGATAATAAAGGAGTATTCAAGGATAAGAAAGAAGCTATTGAAGCTTTTAAAGATTTCCTAAAAGAGAAGGTAAAAAACGTTCTTTTTCGTTTATTTGAATTGATTCCTCATACAATTTCACTTTAACTCAATTCTCATTTTAGGACATTCCAAGTAACTCTACGTGGGAACAAGCTGTTAAAATCATGGAAAAAGATAAAAGGTATGCCAGCTTTAGACATTTGAATGAGAAGAAACAAGCATTTAACGCGTATAAAACGCAAAAACTGAAGGAAGAACGAGAAGAACAAAGATTGAGGGCGAAAAAGGCTAAAGAAGACTTGGAAACATTTTTGATGAATTCCGATCGAATGAATTCCACCATTAGATATTACAGATGTCAAGAAATGTTCGGCAGTTTAGATGTAAGTTATGAAAGAATCACTTGTGTACTTTGAAATATCTGAAAAAAATTTGTCCATTATTTCCCAGGTATGGACCAACGTTAGTGACGCTGATCGTCGTGATATTTATGAAGATGTCAAGTTCAATTTAGCTAAACGTGAAAAAGAAGAAGCTAAAAATAAAAAGAAGAGAAATATTCGCGAACTTACTGAAATTTTAGATAGTATGACAACTATAGATTATCGAACTACTTGGGTCCAAGCGCAAAAACTTTTATTAGAAAATCCTAAATTTATTAACAATCCAGATTTATTAGGTATGTTGATTTTATGATTTTAACGTTTACTAGGGGGCTTCGCCCCCTGGGCCGCTGCGCGGCCCAACCCCCGGCGGTGAGCTTCGCTCACCGCCACCTCGTTCCTCGGGCTTCGCCCTCGGAACTCGCAGTTGGGGGCTGCGCCCCCAAACCCCCCTCCCGTACACTCTTATGAAAAACACGAAACAAAAAACAATAATTTGGCAAGCTGAAAATTGTACTGCAGCTAGTCATCACGTCATCAGCAAGAAATAACCGTTTTAAAACTAACGTGTTCGTTACGCGGCTTCTGCGTACGGCAACATGCCGCAACGTTGCAAAACGTGGCAGATTTTTTCAAAACATAACTCGCGTTTCCAAGGGTGTTTATGGGGAGATTTTTTTGAAATTTTGTATGTGAGTTTCTGTTGTAAAAATACAACTTTTCGTTTTTTGAAATTCAAAATCGGATGAAAAGAAGCAGAGTTAGCATAATTTTGGTTTTTATTAAATACCTCCCCCCCTATGGGGCCAAAATTCTTGAAAGTTGGCCTAGGTAATTAGAGTACCATACCTCAAAAACTGTTGTGGATGATTTTGATTTTTTTCAAAAACTGGGGGGAGGAGGTGCCAAAATGTCGAAAATTTGGTTTTTGGAGCATAACTCCCCTTCTATGGGACCAAAAAGGTTCAAATTTTGGATTTGGAGGTTAAATACGATTTAAAGAAAAGTACTATTTCAAAATTTTTATATCTCAATTTTGGCACCTCCCCCCCCAAATTTGGGGCTTTTAAAATCAAAATTTGCCCTTCGCTTTGTTATAGGCATCAAGTGTAGATCAAGAGCTTTCATTTTAAAAAAAAAATCAGCTTCCTAACTGTAATAGGGGCTGCATGAAAATTATCTGAACTTTT